>JTDE01007040.1:21509-35230 GCA_014338405.1 Paragonimus skrjabini miyazakii | reverse complement strand
GTAGTCAGATGGCATGCAGACAAACGATCGGACAACGTGCATCATGCGAAATTTCTTAATAGCCTAGATACAATATGCAACTATGAGTTTTGGAACTATTTTACACATCATACCGCAGGCGGGCAAGTGAAATCTCCAGGTCGCTACAATATGTCATTAACTCGTTCATGACAAACGATTAACTCATAGGTGACATGTGGGTGGAACACAGATATACCGACTTGACGACACATTTCCTATTCGTATAGATGCACGAGCTCTAATCGTTTGTTTGCAAATTTATTCTCTTTCTTGAATCCCAGCTCAGATTGCTGTCCACATTCTTCGCTTTTTATTTCTTTAATACATCTATTCTAACTATTTCCTCCCGATTTTTTGCCATGTTGTGAACTTACTTATCTTATGTAAGCCTTGCTTACGTCTTTACTTAGTCATGAAATTTCTACATAGCCAGCCCCATGTGTTATTTTGGGTTTGCATGGGATATAGGATATGTGTGTGCATTGGATCGTCATTTATGTAGTTCAGGTCATAAATTATGAAATACAGACTCAAACGTATTTTATGTTTACTCTTTGTATCGAGCTAAAGCGAACACATGTGTTGTTAGCTCCTTGTTTGTCCATCTCTTAGACTTCTTTATCAATATTATTCTACTTTTAGTAATGCTACTTTCTGGATGCACTTCTCCGTTTTCTAACCGACGTAGTATTCAGTGATTGGTGTAAATGCATTCCTGTACTGTTTTGAATGCAATTACTATATACTTTGTCGTAATTTATGTGGTAAGACCAAATGGAGACCTAGAAATGACAGACCTTCAAAGGGTTAATTGCTGAACAGAAAACAAATGCTGAATTTTAAAATCGAATGAACTGGTGTTTGTTTAATTTGTATTCCATAAATAACGAACTGATTGTTATGGATTTACTGTTCATAAAATATGTGTGCAGATTCATTACATTTGAAATATGTTTGTGATTTATTGGACAACTTATGTTCAAAATTTTGTTTATGCAAATCATTAGCAAAAACGCTCCAGATCACGTTTTTGCAAGACGGTTATTCACTTTCCATAACTTTCATCTAGTTTTGTGACGTTCCAATTGACAAAGTATCTAAACCCAAAGTTGTGTGCACATGAAGTGGTTAAAATAATGTATTACATTATCTATTGGTTCTCGTGATTGGAATGAACTTCTCTCTTAGTCAAAAAATACCGACTGTTTTAATTTTTTTTCAAAATATTGTTTGAGGCTAAAGGTTCTCATGGTGCACGTTCGATCATCTTTCTTACAATGACGCTTTCATAAATTGATCACAGTTTGTGATAATATCCTTATAGTTAACACTACCCTTCGTAAATTAATTTGCCTATCTGCTGGCACTGCTTAACAGTACCACACTTCCAAAATTATTCACCGTCCATTGATATCTATGAACTGCGATGTTGTAAAAACCCACTACATCATATCTGTCAGTAAAATTACTATTTCAAGGTATACTAGCTGCTCAGAAGTTTCATGTGAAAATTTTCATCACGTCATCACCGTCGTACCTGTTACATTATAGAACATATAACACTAGTTACATTTACAAATGCTACCAAACCAGCCTGCGTCCCTCTTTTCATGTCTTGACTTGTGTAGTTCCTTCGTACTGGTGCTTCAGACTGTGACGTTTTCGGATATAGACAATGATTTGCGTTTCCAAATCAGTCCATTATTTTCGCGGATGAGCTACAGGCGAAGTGTCTGTGCACAAGGTGTCTAACACCTTAAAGTTAGGCCGCTCAAATCTAGCCCAGGACATCAATCAAGAGATATTTAGAAAAAAATCATTTAGCCAATTTCATGACACTAGTAATTCAAGAGGCACTTTTGCTGAGAGATTTTGTTCATTCTCAATGTTGTGCAGAACTCAATGCGTAAGGTGCACCTAGTGTAAAGATACAAAAGCAAACACACTACTATCACTTGTAAAGTAGTTAAAACACGATGTTAAAACACGATGCATACACTATGCTGGTATGATTACCTGCCTTCCCATGACCTCTGCAGGAGGATTAAAATTTCATTCGTTAAGAATGACCCAGAAGTTTATAATGATGGGTAAGTATAAAAACCGAACTTTCTTGTGGATTTCACTTTTCACTCGTTGGTAGCGAACTGTTAGTTTGTGATAGCATGAAGTCAACGAGGCGTTGCCGATTTCATACTGGTTACTAAGACGAGGATGATGAAAAGTTTGCGTTGCAGGTCATCCATGAAATATTTTATTCTAATGTTTGTATTTTTGTTTGACATAGCTTACTACATGGCCATATGATAGTAACTCACTTGTATCCATTGCTGATATAATGCTGTCGTTACAGATGCTGATACTTATGTGTTTGACTACTGCTTTCGGAAACTCGTTACTGTCAACTTTGCTAACGTACATCATGACTGACCTACTATTCATCCGTTGTCTCCTTGATTATCCTGTCAAATGTTAGACTTATGATTATCAGGCAGACCAGGAACCATTTGTTTTTTTTTTAGGAAAAAGAGCACAGACAAATTGAAGTTGAAAACAATTAGCGTAAACGTTTGCGCATCATGATGAATGGCAGGATTTTGTTTACTACTTGGGATTATAGAACAGCAGGTTTTGATCAATAATTGAGTTTGTGAATTAAAAGCCACTCTTTCAAGTTTCTATCAGCAGCTCAGATCAAAATCTGCTTAACAGTATTTCAAAGTATGTCAATAAAACAAATAGGTAGAGGTGAACACTTCAAACACTATAAACGATACTTTTAAAAAACTTAAATTACCTTGGATCTTGACTGTACAGAAGAGAAATATGTGGGGATAAGCAGTCAAGAGTGATCGATTCCGAACTGCAATTTCCGTTATTACAGCGGCTACTCCTAAGGAATAAGACTGCCGATCGCTTTTGAGAGCTCGGATAAAATGAAGAAAAACTGCCGTTCTATTCATAATCTAACTGTATGAGGTTATATTCAAAGTAATATATCGTAAAAGAACAGTTCGTTGCCACACTTGTCACGTTACCACTTCCTTCGACACGCGTTTGTGGCCTACTAGTCATCTACTTTGAAAGTCGGCACCGTTTGGTAGTAGATCAGTAATTCTATTCAGTGCGACCAATTTGAGATTGCCCACCTACTTAAAAGTCACTAGTTATCATTTAGTTTGTAGAGCAATTTACACAGCTTCACTAGAAAAAGGAACAAACGCCGCCACCAAAATTTAAGTTATAACAATGTGGAAAATGGAAATTCAAACCATACTGTTTGTGCTGCGTCGCTAACAACACTGACCAAATGTAAAGTCCTTTCACCAATGTAGTGGAAGTTAACAATGCAGTTATGGAATAAACATTACTTATGTGATGTTGACAAAGAAGAAGGATTAAAAAAGAGTGTCAAATTCAAAAGTTCTTCAAGACACGGGAGTGCCATCACAGTAAAGGCTCACGCATCTAGTGAGACAACTGTCAGAAGGTAGATATAGTCAATACCAAGTTCCCGGCATAAACGTTCCATAAGTTTTCAGGGAACCAAGAATAGTCAGTTGGCATAACTCAGTGACTGCACTGTAGGCTGGTTCCAGAGGAAGAGGGATGTATGATACCATAACGAGTGATGATCACGGGTAAATGAAAATTGAAGTCCACGTCACAGCCCATGGTATAGAAGACCGACTGAAAGGCGGCATTATCAAAGTCGGTCCCTTACTTCACAACCTTGTCTGTCCAGACCAATTGACTTCGGTAATCGTTCACTATACTGACTTCCAGTACCACAGAAGCGCCGTCACGAACCGCGATAACGTCGGGTTTGATGAACGAGCTCGTCCCAGATTGCGCAACCTTTTCGCCAGGTCTTCGGTCACGCGATTGCGCCGGGCACGACGCACATCAAGCACAATTGAAGAATATGGGCTAGGCTTTCTGGTTGACCGCGGTTGTCCTGACAGAGAACTGAGTGGTCACTTCGGTCACTTTGACAACTTCAGTTCTTAGTCCAAAGAAGACCGCATCGGAGCTGAATGGCACGAATAAAAGTCTTGTGGAAAATGCGGTCTGGATTCAACAGCCACCGGCTGGAGAGTGGGGAGCGAGACAATCCCTGATGACCACAGCCGTCTGGCTTACGTTGAAGCTTATTCATCCATGCCGCGTGAGCCTCCTTCTTGTTCGCCAATACCACACCATGAACGCCTGCCGAGATGTTGACGTCCCTCAACATAAGGCAGATCGTCTTTGACGACGTTCCTCAGAACTGGACATTGACTGGAGAGCGGTCTTTCTACTCGTGATTTGCGCGGGATGAAAATTGTGGTGGACAGATTCGGAATGTCCAGACCGCCCAACTGAATTCGAGTGTGGATGTGGCCTATTGGTGTAGCCTTAGAAAAGCTGAGCCACTACCGAACAAACTGGCGAATTGCACACTCTACAGCTTTGAGTGTGTTTCGGTGGACTCGGCTAAAACTAGCGAGTGATTCATCTTCGTAACCAGATACTGTCTCAGTAGGTAGAGGTGCTGATGCGGCTTCAGGGGCGCTCCGGTTGTTTCACCCAGCAGCGTACGAAGCTTCAGTCGATGACTGGTGAATGCTTTACCCTTCTAGACAAACGGGATACTGAGGAAGGTCACCGTATCAAAGGCACTTGACGAGTGGATAATGTCTGGATCGAATTGAATAGATTCGTCGGCTACAACTGTTGTTTTGTGCCTATGGTCGCCACAGATGACCGTGAGTTTAATCTTACGCGTGTTGATCTTCAGTCCGTATAATTCCAGAGCACTTTTGGCGACTTCAAGCCCGTCGGAGAGATGCACTGGATTCTCGACCAGGAGGATCAAATCGTCGGCATATGCGAAACCGCTGACCGGTGCATCATGGAATTGGTAGCCAAGCTCCGGTCAGGTTAGAGCCAACATTTGATCCATTGCCATGATGAATAGCAGCGGTGACAATGTGTCACCTTGGTGAGCATCACGCTAGAGACGAAGCCTTCGGGTGTGACAGAAACGTATCGACGAGAAAAGGCATCGTAGTGTGACAGAGGGGGAGGAGCCATAAAAGCTTGAGACGATCTGAGACTCGAGTCCATAGGATGGAGTAGAACACTTTGGATGCGTCAACAAAAGTCGCACACAAGTTGAAGGACGTGGTGCATGAGTTCCGGAGCAGCTCATGGAATAGTGAGGTCGCGTCGAAGCAACCATCACAGTGTAGGAATTCGAATTTAATAGCAAGCAGTTGCAAACGCGCATTCCAACGATCAACCGATGCCTTGTAAAAGCAACGTACTAATGCTGAAGATCCGGTAATAGGTCTGAGTTCGCTTTTGGAACAGATGGACTGGAAAACATTCGGTTAACATGGAAAGGTCGAAATATCTGGCCAAGGTATCAGCTTTCATACACTTCAAATATTTGGGCTATCGTTCGTCCCAATCAGGAGCGGTATTTTCCATGCTCTTCATGGTTCAAGAAACTTCCTCTCCAATGATCTGTTCAATCAAGGACCAGCCCGGAAGCAGAGTCGTACGTGATCGTCGTTCATCAATGTGCGAATGAGCCGATACTACCTCCAACCATTGCTCGGAACTATCCGGGAGACCACAATTCGTCTTGTAGGCAATTCCCCAGTTTCCAGAAAAGACTGCAAAAGCTGCACTCTTCTTTCGCTGGTGATGCAGGGTTTGGATCACAACGTAGTTAGCATTCCGTATCTGTCTTCCGGTCGTATAAGTTCCCGCAGCGACACGACACTCGTCGTCGAGTGACCTGTCTCCAGGTGTTCGGAAAAGTTTGTGAAGCATACATGTTTAACAGTGACTCTGACAGTATCATTTTGAAAATGCATACATGAAAACCGTGGGCAATAGCTAGTAATTCATCGCTGTGTTGGAACACCTCGCTATTAGATTCCAGTTGGATTACTGCTGTTTGATCCAAAGGGGAAAACCACTTGGCGTGTTCAGCAGCTTGGGATTCAACACCTGACATTCTGTTTGATTGCGAGGCGGTCGTTAAATTTGAAGTGGAGGCAGTATGTTTCTGCCAATTCACAACATATAGACGCTTCCTGCTGTCCAGTGTACGACCAGAGAAATGTGACGGTAGCCGGTGATGAAGTTCGCGTCGATTGGAACGCGACGGAGTCAGCTCATCAGCAAGTCTGACAATTGTAACCGAATCTTGTTGAGACCAATGTGATCCAGCTTCTCACGGTTGCGTTCGACAGGATGCGCATGCCACCTCTGTTGACTGAGACCAATTTTGATTGGAAAGCTGCGGTCATCGTCGGTGCAGTCAAGGATTGGAGGAGGCTGATCACCTACTTCTTCATTTGCACCATTTCTGCATCGATTCATACAAGCGTGCACCGACAACTCAGCATTCAATTTACATATCTGGCCACATTCTGAACAGGTGTACTCCGCTCGTTTATCCTATATACTGGTAGATGCCGACGCGGAGACAGTGGCAGTATTTTTTTTGTTAATTGAGAGTAGCTAGTACATTGAAACCAAGTAGAATGGTTGCCACTATCTGAATTTGCTGAACGCCTAAACGGTCAAAGTTCGCACCGAGACTGTCCAGTCGGCACCACGAAGACTGTTCTTTCTACTAAAGCGACCTAGTCTCTGTTGGTTTTTAATTCCCGTCGACTTTTCTGTCGTCTCTAGTACATAAGATATCGGCATCTATGTCGTGAGGAGTGAATAACTAGGTGGATCAACTAAACCAGTGGAGTGCACGAGAATCTAAGACCCTGTGTACACATCGATATGTGTGGGCAGACCACCTCTTCACCCGAAAACCAACCTTTTAGGATGCTCAACATCGGAGGTTTATTGGTATTGAGACTGTCTTCTATGTGCCCGCTGACTTCCCACTTCTACTGAGACGAAAATCTTTAATTTCATACCTCCATGTCAATTATGTTCATGTCGTTTAACATGACTTGGTTTGTCAGTAGACAGTTCAGCAGTATTGTGTGGTTCACTCGAAACCTAATTAGCTAGCAGTCGTGAAATCCGTGAGGCAGTCGTGAAATCCGTGAGGCAAACACATATGGGACAGCTGGCCCTCGGTAGTATTGCTGGCTCATAGTTCCCAGCTTACTGGTGGTATTAGGTGAGGTAAACAAGATCCTAGTTTATGGCCTCAGACTGAACAAACATCAAAGGTGCATACTAGACCGTAATTATTAACACAAAGCATAGATGATAAAGTTCATTATACGCACATAAAGCACAGAATGATTTCAGTATGTTTCAAGCGCACAGTCAATTGTTAGCGATGCATTTTTCCGTTTGCAAGTTTTGCGCTGTCTGGCTAACGTGTTCCGGCATATCCTTTTGTGATTCAACGTAGCGTATCAGAAATCTCGAGCGATTTTTTTAAATTGTTCGGTGACGAATACATAGTCTTTTACTACCTCCACGTCCACCACACCAACTTAAACTAGTGAGTTTCCAAATGTTGGCAACCTTCTAATCGTCTAAAAAGTCCTCATTGATTGTTAAATCAATACAAACCAGAAGTCCACATCGTATAAATATTGAAAACGTTGGATTATCTCAGTACACTTAGAGCTTCTCTTATCTAATTGCATGCTTGTCGAACGCTTGTTTTCAGCAAAGAATGTATCATCAGAACATGATTGTTGTAAGTCGTTTTAAATGCTTTCTTAAAACGCTGATCTAACGAATGCGATTGCAATAATATTGAATGGAAGGAGCAACAGTTTGGTGTTAGTATACTCTCCATTCTTTGAATGATAACTTATCTTATCTAAAACCAAAAAGATGCTTCGTTGAACAAGGCATTTACGGTGTATAAACCTGACCATTCTCCGAAGATTTGCAAGGTTCTCCATCATTTCTTTTTCTACTGACAAGATGATGAGACCTGTGAACTAATCAAATGACTTCGCATTATTAATCAAATAGGCTCAACTAAACCATTAGCAGGACCTATGCTACAGCTGACCTCTGTATTCAATTCTCCACATCCCAAATTCTCAGGTTTCATAACAAAGATAGGCGGACAGTTCAGACCTCATCTATGTGTATCTACTCATTCACTTGTTCCTGTGGAGCAGGTTATATTGGTCGAACGTCGAGACAATTTTCGAAACGAATTCGAGAACACTATCCACGGTGGCTGGGGCACGGGGAATCACGATCGGTCAACAGTGCTGTTCTCGCTCATCTGGTTGAAAGCAGACCCCAGGTGAACACTGATCAAGCCTTCAAAGTAGTATATCGCGTACCAGGCAACCCATCAAAAGGGATCCGAATTAGAACACTTAGTACTGCCCAGTCGATTGGAATCAGGCTGCTTGACTCGGTATTATATCATCAAAAATGGTTTGTTCAGACGCTGCATCGACCATGGCCACAAATCCATCGGATCGATGGCCAACCTGCGCGGTCAAACCAATGGACAAGCGTGACGTAACCGACCAATCACGTCATCACCAATTTGACTGACCAGTGACCTAATTTCTCTGTAATAAGACTGATCGACATCTCGATCTAACTCTATTAACTCCTTATATAATTGTATCGGCCTGAAGATGAATTATTGAAAACATATGCTCGCCTATGTCTTTGTTCTCATTATTAATTAAAAAATCAAATCTTGCTGTAGCACAATATACTTGTTAGTTGTTTTGTAGTAAAGTTTTTACGCGTACAATTTTAGCAACGAAATTTTAGCCTTTCGTCAGGTGCTCACGACAGATGAGATGAAATTAAAGATATCTCACGGAGTACACGCCCTCACGATTTCTATACTTAAAAAGACATTCTGCTATATTCATAACGTTGATTTCTACACCCTCATCCCTGTCTCCACAAATATTGTCTGTCTGTTAATTTTTGCAGTCACCCTTTTGATAAATTAAATTCTTCAGTCGGAAGCTGCCCAACACATTATGGCACCGTTTAGGCAATACTGAACCGGAGACCGATATTTAGTACTAGACCACATTAAAAGAGATTCCAGAAGGTGTCGTGCGTTACAGATTTCATGGCGTCAGTTTGCAGACGTTTTCGACAGATGTTGTCCCTTTCCATCTTAGTATTCACGATTATTTGCATACTTCTTATCACGTTGTGAACGTGATGTCATATATCTAAGGGTTGAGGATAGTTTAGTGAAAAGTATGAAGTTCCTGCGATCTTTGGAGACTAGGCACTGTTGTAGCTGATCAACTACTGATGAGTAAACGGGAATTTGGTTTACTGCAAGTTGGACGTCACTCGCTGTTGATTACAGCTGTCGCATTTCAATAAATTATCTAGCATTAGATTCAAATTTCATGCATATTCGAGCTCGTCAACAATGCATGGCTGATTAAGTAAGCACAGTTTAGTTATCGATTTCTTTACTAGCTGACTGACTGACCTGTTGGTTGTTACACAATCGACGACCTTGACGTACTGCTAGCTGACAGCACACGTTAGAGCAATGCATCTTAGCCAACGCAGTCCAGGTTGTTGTTTGCCTTCATGGGGTATGCGCTTCGCATTTGTGGTGTGAACCATTGTGCACCTCACGTGCGTATGCAACGACTTTGATGAGCCGCCTGATACGAACCGTCTGTGTTTGGTGTGCTTCTACTTTGGCCAAAAGCCAGCCCCTAATGACATTGTCAGTAAGTTTTGGTTTGCATGTATTGTAGAGAAAAGACGTCCAATAAAGCAGTCTTTATTGTCCGACATGCTGGTTTCCATGCCACGCACTTGCTCGCGTTTATGGATCAAAATTCTGGTCCACAACACCCTCCGGTTTTCGCCCGCACGTCGTGTGCACTTCTGCCCAGTTTGTGTGTGACCGACGCCTTCTGTCGGGGCGTCTTTTGTCCGCCACTCCTCGTCCGTTTGTCCGATCTCGTTGAACGAGGGCTAGTCCGGTTGCTCGTGTTGTCCGCCATCTATCCACTATGGGCTATGACCGTATTTCACGACCGTGTCGAGATATTCCTCTGAGCGTTGGAATAATCGCGCCTCCGATCTGGTTGTCCATCCTGTTTGGCCTGCCATGTCTCGTCCGTTGTGACGATCGCCAAGATGTTACTGAATTACACGGAGGTGCAACGGATCAATATGGTGAGAAAGAACCCATAGTTTCTTTCTGGTTTGCACCATCTACGCACTACTTAAACCCACAATGTTTTTTTAGGGGTGTAGTTCTAAATAAACTTTATGTTGAGTAAATGAGAAAGTTTTCTTGAAAAATTGTGATAAACCATTGCTACGGATAGAAAACTCTTAAATGAAGGATGATCTAAAACGACAAACACTGATCGGCAGGTTGTCAAAAGCAGTTGATAAGTTTTTAGACTGCCTGCCGTTTACCAGTCATTATTTTTCGCAACCGCGCCTCACAATATTGGATAACTTTAGGAAACCACTTACTGTAGTACAACTGTAGTACCACTTACCATAATAATATTGTCTGTGTTCAATAGTAACGCTGATATCAAGCAGTACTAGCGGTTCGAGATAATCTTGTGTTGACACTGCATTCCGTGGATCATTTTTTGGGTATGGACGACAGTGGGGTGGATGGGGCAAATGGATTCCCAATTTGGAACTACCGGGTTCTTAACGTGGCTTCGTAAATCAGCCTGTTCATTATTCACTGTGTAGAAATGTGAGGTGTCTGTTATTGATATGAACCCAGGCAAAGTCGACATGTCTTAATCTAGGACTTCATTATAATCTGTAAAGCTGCTCACTTGTGTTAACAAAACGTCTGAAACTACAAAAGTTGAACTCAAAAGAACATGTTGTCAAATGCGTAATCACAGTGCAAACATTACGGTCTTTTTTATTGTTGAGGCGTAGTAAAGGATTTGGCATTTTTCATACAAATTGAACATCACCCACAATTCATCGCAGCTGTTCCGTTCACATAGACTTTCCAGTCGACCTCTTTCGAACAGCAGAAGCACTAGACCCGAATTTCGTTCTCACCAAAGCTCGTAAGTAGTGCATAGCCATGCACTGCGGGACTAGAACTACGGCCACATATTCACGAGGCAACCGTGTTGACTACTACACTGTAGGCCACACGTTAAGCTTGACTGAATCATCAGTAATTGAAATATCGCCCAACAAGTTGATGATTTCTGTGGTTTCAACTTCAAGAGAAGTCCTAGTCGTGGGGTCATCGATTAAAGTCAACAGGACAGTTACTGTTTCTCATCTCGAGGGGACCGGGCAACCTGATAATTATTCACAAGCGAATGTGGTTGAGCATTCAGATATAATGACTCGATCGTGCCCAATGTGAGGACAGTTACGCAGTGGTCAACACGGTTGACCCATGAAAGCTGGGCCGGTGTTTTAGTTTCGTCTGCTGGAAGAATATGCACTACTGACAAGTGAAACTCGAGTCTGGTACATTTTTTCGAAAGCGGCCAATTGGAAAGTCTATGGGAATGGGTCAGCTGCGATCAGTTGTGGATGATTTTCAGTTTATTTCTATTTTTCAACGAATCATCGGATTTAAAACAGAAATGATGAAAACCAACAAGTTCACATATAAATCAGTTCGTTTCAATACCGGTCGAGTGATCTTCCTGTCAAGCATTTGTCTGCCAGTGCCCTCAACAGCAGATAAATATCAGCAGACGCGAAGGTGATATAAGAAAACACCGGTTCTCCGGGTCACAGAGCACGTGCGTTTTTCGTCTATTTTATTATAGTGACAAACTGTCGATGATCGAACAACATACTCTGAATTCTTTCTGGCGGATGTCAAGCTATGTGGCTGGTTTTTCCAATCGATGCGACATAAGGGTGGATGATAAGTAGACACACTGACATCCTGCATCCAAATTTACGCAGTGTTATGAGCATACTAACTTATTCTGGACTTTTAAGCATAAGTTGAATATTTCTCACATTTTCATTTCTATCACTTCTGGAGATTCCTGACTTCTCTTGTTTTCAAGACAGATGTGAACAGTGTTGACCACAGAGCATATGTCCCCACATCAGCAAAATGTTTTACACAGTAGAATAAATTAGATTAAGAATCAATGATAACAACCAGAGATAACTATGTAGTCCCCGTAAATGATAGAAATCTGCAACATCAAAACACAAAATATGTTTTTTTCTGCCATATGCCTTCCTTCTTTTTCAGTAGTGTGAAACAATGTTGATATTATGCAGCCCACCAGATTATCAGTGTAGCTGAAGACTACATTATCGTCTGAAAAATACCCAAATCCTTCAGTTAAGTTTGGATGCATTATGTCTCAGAACTGAGAAGAATGTTTGCGCCAAACTTTAAATTTAGGCCAGTAGTTGACGGGTACACAACAGTTACAGTTTTCCCCTATGAGATTCTAGTTGGTCAAATGCGAAATTGTGCACAATACCATTGCATAACATGAAACATTGGCTGGTAGGCAAACGATGGACATATTAATGACAGTCGTCAAACGTAGATCTAAATAGACGACTACATAAACAGTGTGGACAGAACACTCTTACGAAAGCATATGATTCTACATTCTTAAAGGACACTGATACATCATTTTTATATTTCTGATTTACCGTTTAGTTCGTCCTGTTTTCATACTAGTCTAAAAAAATCCAAGTCTTTTTCATACAAAATGGCAGCCGAATTGCAGAAACCGATCCAAACTTATGCTCCCGAAAGCCGTAACGGAATTTGTTTTAGTAATTGCATGTATATTATGATCTGCATGCTGCAACACATCACATTGGCACATTAAAACAATAAGCTATCGTGACTTCTATCTCATACAATAAGAAACTGGAGTGTATACGAACGAAATCCAGACGGAAATCACACTAACAAGAGTGCCCGACATTTGTTTGATTCGCCATACGTTGTCGTCACTTGTTAACCCATCCACTCTATCCTCAATGACATATGAACGACAATCATACTGTTGCCTATCTTTCTGAAAGCTTATTTGGTGCTGTTGGTATCATCCGCAAGCTTCAAAACTGTCCTCTATATAATCCCGAGTTCCAACCCCAAAATGCTTGACGTAACTGATTCTGCGAAGTCATACACAAAACATATTCATCGAGTCGTGGACACTGATCACGAGACCGCCCATTTGCCTGACTGAACTTCCATTAGAGAGGCAGTATTTGACCTTCATTCAACTGATGTCGCTAACTTGACAGACCCTATATGAAGTACAACGACAATAAACTTGCACGCTAGACTTAGCAGTGATCGCCTTCTAGTTATAGTGTTTGAACAGTGCTCAAATACTGTTCGAAATTATTAGATTTTTACGAAGGGTCGTTTTTGGTCTTAGGGACTAATTTGATTATAACTTGCAAACGGAGTCTCAAATCGGATGATTTATTTAATGTTCTCAATCACCCGTGAGGTAGGGTTACTTCTACTGACTACTTTGTTCCCCGTAATCTGTTTCAGTGAACTACATTTCATCAAATAATTGACAGTCTGTTTCACTTCAGGCACATTACAGTAACCAATTTCATTAAGGTCTGGTGACCAAATCGATTAACGAGTAAGTCAAGTAGATCTGATGACAAACTTCTGGTGAAAGTAGACTGAAAATGATGGATATATTTCTTACCCGTTGCAAAACGATAATTTTGGAACAGGCAGTGTCGTTTTATGAAAAACAAAGTTTCAGCGAACAGACTGTTTTCGA
>JTDE01007039.1:6322-34839 GCA_014338405.1 Paragonimus skrjabini miyazakii | reverse complement strand
TAGGGCTGTCAATAAATTGTCTGTGTTCAACGAGAGCTATCAAGCTTGTTTGAAGGCCGTATTTTTCCTTACTTGTTGGGGGGTTCTAGGTTGCGAGATTTGCGTTCCGATATTTGAGCTCTGATTTTCGTACCGCTTTGCAATATCGTTGCGTTCGTTCGTGATAGAGATACTGCTCGTGGTCTTGCGTTTGCTCTTGTCTTTCTCTATCAGGTGGGGTCGTAACAATACGAGTCGGTTGTTTTACTGTGAGTGCCTGTGGCACTTGCCTTATTTTCATGTACAGCTTGGTTCGTTTGCAAAGTGTAGCCACCTTGATGTTGAATGTTTGTGTATTAACGCAGCTAATATTAGTAGTTAGGTCCCTTCCCCTCTTTTTAAGGGTTGAGGAAGAGTGTGTTTTCTTTTTTCCTTCGTGATTGTTTGACAGTTAAGCATCAATGTGAACCACTGATGTATTGTCATCTGTGGTGACGATGAACACTTGCGGACCAACTCTGGGGAAACGTGGAGAAACCAGGGGACAGCATTCTTCCGAAGTAGGGTTTCCAATAACAGTTCTGTAAAAGTAACTCAAATAAGCATGAGCCAAAGGCTCTGTAAGCCACACACACGACTTGCTCAAGCGAAAACTGAAACGGTGCCAACAAAGTAGTACATCCTGTTACATAATTCAGACTCAATCCTTGCGCACTTGCTGGTTTCCCCTGCACGTTACATTAAGTACACTCAGCTCCGAATCCGAATTGGTGGAACTAAGCTATCACGCTTTTATAGATTCTATTCACAAGGCTAGCAAGGCACTTGTCCTTCGAAAATTATGAAAGCCCTCCTCTCGTTCACTGCTGTCGCAAAGTTCACTGTTTAATTGACGTACGTTCTCGTCTGTTCTTTGGACGGAAGCAAACGAGGAAGCCGAAGGATCTAAAGGTATTTCGAATTATGCTAAACATATGTAAACGGGAAGTCCGTCAGCATACACACCAGGTACAGACAAACATCCTGCTGGCAGGTCACGAAAATAAAAACTTTTTTCTCTGTCGACGCATATAATTATATAAAGTTTTTATTTTCGTCGACAGAGAAAAAACAACTCCTTGGCGCATTCTTTACGGCTGTCCGACGGGTAGACCTAATTCACTCCCCCAGATGGTTACCAAGCTATTCAAGGAATACTATTCAGCGGTCCCCAAAGTGTTTCCGCCGGAATGGTATCCAATTCTCCCGCGGTAAACCTTTCAACATCCACTCATGACAGCCGACTTCTGTGTGCTCGATATTCAGGATCTCTTGTTTAAAGTCGATCCCTATAGTACAATGGGATCGGACGCGATTCATCCTCGGATCCTAGAAGAAACGGCTCTTAGTTTGGTGGTACCCCTCCATAATCTCTAAACACACTTCGGATTGACACTTTTCCAGAGGCCTAGAAAGCGACCACTGTTGCACGTATGTTCAAAGCAGACGATCGACATTCTCCTGCAAGCTGTCTGCCGATTAGCCTTACTAGCATCTCGTAAGATAATGGGGTGTTTACTAGGACGCGTCGATAAATATCGCGAAAGTTGATCTGAAAAGACCTAGGGATTCGGTTGTAGTCTAGCCCGTTATTCTCCTATCACCACCAGATGGCTGATACAAAGGGATTAGAAACTCAAGATGATAAAACGAGCATTCCCCTGCATAGACAGACATGCTTTTCAGACGCTTCATTGGGTCGGTATAAGGTCACCGTTTGAGCAGGCTAGTTAAGTCGTGCACACTGGATTGAAGAACGAGTAGCCAGCAAAATGGTCACTGGCTTGCGGCGTTTTTCCCAAGAGTCTCGTCTTGAAATTCTTTATGCTTATCCACATGAGTTTTGAAGACTTCGCAATGACTTAACCCTTACACTTTTTCTGTAGCACAAGGCTGGTACAGCAATTCCTCACCTCATTCACAACAAAAGCTCTGCAAGCTCCGACCTCGAGCCTTCCTTAAACGTCACGTCTTTCTTCACAGAGTTATCAATCACTGCAACGACCTTCCATCAGAGGTTGTTAGCGGTATTTCAGGACACTGTTAGGTTAGTATTTTACTCTGTTTCTGGTACTTTCTGTAATTTCCAAGAGCGGTGCTTCACCTTGTTTTCAATGACTGTCTTTCAGGTTAACAGAGAACCACTGGATGTCGTAATTGACAAACTGACTGGATATGAGTGATTTGGGCCTCGAACCCGAGTACAAATCGTGGAAATCGCCTTACCAATCAGCCTTAATATCATTCCATTCAAGATATTTGGGCGCCCATTAAAGCACACCATTCTCAGACACTTTATAGAACACTTTTTTCATCCATTCTGCGTGGTTTCCTTCCCAACCGGTCATGCCTAACAAATATGCTGATCTTCCTGGATAGTGTTACAGAGGCAAAAGATAATGGCTGCATCTCAGATACTATCTTGATTCCGCTAAGGCTTTTAACTGTATCCCACATGGCCCCCTCAGACACACATTGGGAGCTTGCGGTATCCGAAGGGAGGTTCTTTGCTCGATTGCCTTTTATTTGGATAATAAAACTTCTAGAGTCAAAACCAGATCAGACATTTGGTCCCTCTGACCGGTTTCTGCAGGGATTTTCTAAGGGTCAGTTCAAGATCCTCTTTTGTTTCCTGTTTACATCATCGACCTTCCAGCACTGCTGCTGCATAGACCAATGACCTAAAAATGTGTAATGCCACTGATCTCAGTGCATTACCGATTGATCTTGACGCGATTAAGCGCTGGTCGGACGATTGGGGTCTCCCACCAAATGACAATAAATGTACATAGATGTCACGTGGTAAAGATTCTAACAATGCCTTCGTGGTTCATGGTGCATTCAACACAGTAGATATCGTGAAAATTTACTTGAAGAAAGATCTAGGCATCTGGATGTCGTCTAACTTATTCTTTGTGTATCATCACGAGGTAGTGGTAAAAAGGAACTTACCACTCTTAGAATGATTAGGCACTTTCTCCCAGCATTGACAGTAAGGCGTTTCAAACGTTTTACGGGGTTTATATAGGATCGCTACTCGATTGTGCTAATCAGGTCGTGTATACCGACCTGGAAAAAGACAACCGTTGAGCCTGTATGGCGCGCGCTGCCAAGCTAGTCATGGGCTTAAGAAATGTCGCGTACGCGTCCCGACTTGAAATTCACGATTTGTGTCCACTTGAATTTTGACGACTATGTGGTGGTTTAATTCTTACACTTCTTTTTTTAGGATAGATCTAGTAGAACGGTGTCTCATCGTAACGCATGATGACGGCCGACGATGACATGCCAGAAAACTTTACAAGTTCCGTCCCAGCACTTTACTAAGACAATAGTTCTTTTCTCACAGGGTTATTAACCAGTGGAACAACCTTTCTTTTGAGATCGCTTTAAAGCAGTGCTATATTCGCATTTACTTGAAACAAATTAGCAACCTTACTCTGTTTTCCTTATTTACTGTAATCCCCAAGAGTAGTGCTACATCCTGTTTCTAATTATTGTTTTTTTCAGGTCAACAGACGCGCGTTTGACACCAAACAAGACAAACCTGCTGGATCCGGGTACCTTGGACCCCTGCCTTGAACCCCTGTATTAATCACTGAATCGCTTTACCATGGCAACTGATACTGTGAATATAACGGACCTTTCTATCCCGCAGCTTCAGGAGTTGGTTCGCCAATATGATCAAAAAATTCAGTTCATTACCACGTCTTTTCAACAACTTAAGTCTTTACAAGGACAGTTTGCTGCTTCCAGAAGCTGTCTGAAGGATTTCACACCGGACTCTCGAGACCGCGACATTCTCGTCCCGCTTACATCTACTCTCTGTGTACCCGGGAAACTTTCGGATACTGAACATGTCATTGTAGATATTGGTACGGGATATTATTCAGAAATGGTAAGTGCTGTTCGTTCTTATTTTGCTTTTCCCGTAGACGATCAAACAGGCCGAGGAACACTTTACACGACGTATCGAATACATCAACAAACATCTGCAAGAAATCACCCCTGTCCTAGAAGAAAAAGCACAAATTCAGAAATCCATCTCCGCTGCACTAGAGTCTAAAGTACAAGAATTTGTACGGTCTCGAGCCACGGCGTCCTCTTGATTCTGTTAAACAGTTATGCATCAGAACGGTGTTCTTATATACCGTTGTTTGAAACCATGTTGTTTTTAGTACTTGCATGTACTTAGTGAATGCTTCAGGTGTGCGCATTGCGGAACCAAACAAAGTGGATTATGTGCGATCCTGGGATTAAAGGTATATTCTTTGTAGAGTGCGTTTTCTTTCGTATAACAGTAAACTACACTGACAGGAGGTCGTTTGGAAGGGTTAGAACATCGGGCGTTAAACAGGTGAGGTTGCCGAAAGTTCGTTGTAATGTGTGATACAATTCAGAGAACTAACGGTCGCCGTCACGTGCATCGGTCCTACCGCGGAACCTTTGCAGTGACCAGTATATTGTGCAAACGGACACTTTCTGGATTGTTTTGCATATCATACAGCAGATAAATCAAGAGTATCTCCAGTTCATTGCAACCCTGGGGAAACCTAACTATCTCACGAATCTTGTGAACCACATCTCTATACCAGGGTAACTAGACACTCTGTAAGAAAAGAGCCAGAACTGACTTTGCGCGATCTAAGACGAAAGTACCGAACTACTAGAATTTCAAATCGTTTAACTGAGTGCGCTCGAAAGTGCACGATTCCGAACACGGTACTCAAGTGGAACTTTTCGGATATGAGTCGAAGGCTTTTGTGACTTCCGGTGGTGAGACTGATTCATTTGAGCGCTGCTGTGTTGGTTGTTTACTGACAGTCTGCTGGAGGGCTCGTAGTCTTTCTTCTCGGCTTGTGTGTACTTTTCATCTCGCTAGGCTTTCTGCTGTAGCTGGTTATCGTATCCAGGGCAAATTTGTAGTTTCATTTGCAACCCCGCAGGTGCAATAATTGAAGATAACAGAGCGTCCTGACACATGTAGCAGAGTTCCCATTCGGGAATTGGAAATACTCCCTTTTGATGACAAATTTGCTGCGACGCATGGAGCGCGTGGTGTCACATAGTGTAACGGTTTTACCGCATGAACTTACGAAATGTGTATGAATCGCAGTTCTTTCCCGTGTCTGCTGCGCGTGTGTCTGAGTTATTTGTGAGATTCACAGGTAAATGCAAACGTCTATGAGGATGTCAAGGTCATTGAGGACTTCCCGGAAGAGTATGGAATTTTTCATGGTCGGAGTAGGTGTTCGATCGACCAAATGACGACTATACGTAAAGGCGCATCCTTTTTTGAAAAAGACGTTATCTGCCTCAGGGAATGATTTTAGCTGGTGGCTTATTTCCGGTAGTAAGAGAACATCTGTTAGTCCCATGGTAGGCTCATTGAAGGAAGCCTCTGTTATGAATAAACGGGACTAAGGGTGCTGTCCGAATTGTGGAACTTTTACCGTTGAGGAATGTTCATAGCCTTGCAAGATAGAGTCGATCAACAGAATGAAGTCCTCCAGGACTTAAGGGAAGATCGGGAAGCTGTGGCAGTTGCAGTCAGACACTTCCAGAGAAACAACGACGTCACAACGGGAAAAATATGAACATATTAATCCGAGTTCTGCCGGAACCCTCGGTGAAGGATATTCACCAAAAACAGTTTGGGAAGCGATATTATCAGGGTAAATTTGCTAAGTTCTGTCAGCGTTCCTGGGCATATTGTTGTTAAACACTTATCTGGCTTGGAAAGTGGTCCGAAATGCGTGAGTCCGGTGCACTGGCTCCCAGGCCAATGCTTTAGCTTGCAACCCACCGCAGGTTTTTGTGTGCGGGTTCTCGAGGGACATTCACGATCTCACCGGCTGGCTCTGCCAGTGGAAAAAACAAGTGAAGCTGATCCTCGGATGGCCGCAGACGGAATACAGTTGACCTCTTTTGGCTCACCTAGAGTACAAATTGTAAGAATCCGAACAAGTCACTCAGGCGGATGTAGTGTGTCTATGACATAGGTTAAAATATTAGTTTAACATTATCGCACTCGTATAGTAACGTTCTCAAAAAGCACCGTCGTTACAAAAACAATCATCAGGAGGAAAGCTAACACCCATTTCAATAAGTGGAGTGGACACTAAGACGTAAACTCCAGGGTATCTCTTTGTCGTGTCGGCAGGGGATCGTCGAACATAAGAGCGGAAGGAATGATCGTGGTATACACAAATGCGTGTAGTGTACGGGATAATTGGTTTGTTTGTAACGTGCTCATGCAGGTGTCCCATGGCGCCCGGATTAGAGAATGAAAAATTGGTTGAACTCCTCGAGGGTCAGACATCCCTAGCTGATAAGATTATCCTCCTAAGGGATTTCGATGCACCTGAAATAGACTAGACTGAGCTGCATGCTTCCCATAACTTTTTTTGGAAAGGCATTGCCCAGACTTCATATAAAACATGATTGCAGCATATGGGCCGGCTTGAATAACAGAGGTCTGTTCAAGCGCCCATCGTACTTGACGTGGTAATCGTTAGATGCCTGAATTATGCAACCTGCGTTCAAGTTAGAACCTCTTGATGAGAACGATCATGAGTTGATACACTTGGTCCTAGGGATCAAAATCTTGATAGTTCAGAAAATTTCCCCGGGCGTACAAAAGTTCAGTCAAGGTCTTGTTTGTCGGTTGTACGACGTTGAGTCAGATTAGAAAAGGAGTTGGAAAAGAATCCGATGTCTGTCAAATAAGTTTGGTCAGTTTTGTAGGGTCGGACGGCGCGGCATCATCAGACAGCAATATATCAGTGGTTCACACTGTTGATTAACTGCCACACATACACGAAGGAAGAAAAAGACCAAGCCCCTTATAGAAAGAGAAGAAGAGAAAGTAGGGGACTAAAAGAGACCTAAGTACTAAAAGTAGCTAAGTCTATATTCAAACATCCAACATCAAGGTACCTACACCTTGTAAATACACAATCAAACTGTTATGGCGCGGAACCCCGCTGTGGTGAAGGAGTAAGTAAAGTTCAAACCATCAGGTGCGGTGTGTAAAGGAGGCTGAAGTTAACGGGCGGACATAAACCATATCTTATGTAAGCGGGTCCGAAGTGCAGCCAGCTGGACCCAGAAAGGACGCCGGCTGAGGTTTGAGGTAAAGTGGGCGGAGCGGAATCCGAATGGTCGCTTCAGCTATAGTCTAAGACATCCATATGAGTGGCTGTTGAATGTGTTCTGGATGAACAGTGAATGTATACCACGACAAAAAAATGAACCTTATTGTGCTTTTTTGGGGAGGTGCGTACAACAGGTGATGGTGGGTTTCCTCAAGTTGAAACCTTTGTTGATCTACCTTGAGATAGTGATCACAGCCTACGAGGTGGACATAACCAAGACATCTGAACCAGATCTCATTCATCTCGCGATGATAAAGTTGAGGTTTTGACTTGTCCTCACGCATGTTTGTTCATCACGTCGTTAGAATTGGGTAAACATTCCTGCTATTGAAAAATGAGGACGGCGGCTCCGACTCACAATGATGACAATAAGTAAGGGGTATCCAACTATCGTCCCATAGACTTCACATCTGCATTCCTAAAAGCATTAGGATGAATAGTCAGGAATTGGGTACCGAAATACGCTACCAAGCCTGGACTTTTAGCCCCCAGTAGCAGGATTTCGCGAGACAACGACCTCTTTACGAAAATGTTACCTTCTTTAGACGAAGCAACGAAGTGGCTAGCTAGAGGTAACCGAATCGAATTTTGTTCTCTGAGTTTTGGGAATGCGTTTGATTCAGAGAATCATGGACTGATAATGCCGGAATTGGAGACTTTCAACGTCTTGCGGTGGGTTGAGAAGTATTTGCGCGATGAAAACTTTTACGCGCAGGCAGAAAAAGCTAAACCCAGCCGGGTGGTTACTAGCAGCGGAATTCCTCAGATATCAGTTTTGGGTCCTTCACTTTTCCTGGTTTGTGGCAATGGCATAACTTGTAGACTAAGCCGCTCGTGCTGCATGTTCGCACAAAATGTAAAGCTAGTAGGGTGCCCTAAAGAGAGTTCTATGCAACAAGACCCGGAACTGTGGCCTGTATAGTAAAGGCTATCAGTGTTGCCATATATAGACAGCCGCCTTTTCAACCTCTAAATTTACACAAACTTAGGCCAAGCCGTATACTGGGGTTGACAGCCAGTCCTCATTCAGACTGTACACTGTTTGTCCATGCAGCGGCCGATCTCAAAACGTCAACCAGACGGCAAGCCCGAATGGTCAACCGAGCAGTGCACCATCTCGAGAAGACGGTGACTTCAAGTGAACTTGATATTCTATCACTCCTGTCTAAAGCGTACGTAAGGCCGCACTCGGAGTGCTACGCCCATGCTTGGTCTCCGTACCCACTGAAAGGTAAACAAGCGCTAAAGGGAGTTCAACGCAGATTCACGAAGTTTTTTGTGAAACTTGGGGGAGTCGATTTCCCAGGTGGATTTAGGGGCCTGCTTGAGCGAAAGTATGAGAGGAGTGGTCTTATGGAGACATTCAGGCTGTCGAAGGGGTTGATTAAAACGGGATAATATGTCTGCACGTAATAGTAACTCGGGGTTCGAGGACGATGAGTAGACCCTAACTAACTATTCGGCTGGTACGAACGATCGAGCGCAATTCTTATGTGGAGTGGCAAATGCGTGAAATAAGCTGTCGCCTGAAGTGACATCAACCATTGCGACAATCCACTTTAAGCCTAGTCTTGAAAGATGTTGGCTGGCAACGTTCCCGAAGCTAATGTATGAGGGTGGGTGGGCTATGTCTGTATTTTTTAAACCTACCGGGTGCATACTCCTCTTTACCGTCCTTTTTGTTCCTCATTGTTACACTGCCTCCTCTTATTAATGTTCTATGGATAAATGAATAATTGTTATTCTTCCTGCTCGGTTGTTATGGCTCTACGGAAAAAGAAAGATCTGGTCATTTCTTGCCCTGGTGCATTCCAGCCACTATGGTCCTTTTGTGCCGCATAGCACACAGGATCTTGTATTGCACTTTCAACTGGGTATGTGTCTTAACGAGTTTAGCACTTTCGCCAGAAGTTTGACAGGCAGCATAATCTCGGATTGCTGCGTTTCTGCTGGGATTTAATGCTAACCACACGTGCGGGCCTTCGTCTTGGCACCATCGGGATTTCGTTTGTGACCCTCTGTATCCCAAAACGCACTCCTCCCGTCATGCATTCGTCCACTGTTGATTGCTCGGTATGTGAGAAATTTTGGCAATTCTGACCGAGGTGTGCTCTTGTTATGCCACAGAGTTGTTGCGTTGCTTCTTTCTTTTACGATAATTTTGTCTTCAACTATATATTTCCGAGTAGCTTCGGGGGTCACAGTTGGTAAGCAACCGTGGCCTAAAGAGAGAATCAGTTTTACTTCCCTCAGTTCCTTTTCAGTATTTGTTTCCGCAAGTAAACTTCAAAGCAAATCTTCAGCTTGTTTCTTCTGATCTGTAACGGAGCGGATATGCAAACCGTACTTCAGCTTATTGTAGTTTATGATGGCCTCAATAAATTGGAGTTGTTTGAGATGGATGACCGACACGGAGGTCGAAAACATGATCCCAAAGTTGAAAATGCCCTTTTTCGTATGATCGACCACCTGTGTCGGCTTATTCATCACTAAAACAGCATTTTCTTCCTATAACTAATGAATCTCAAGCTTCATCATCTATATTTTTCATTGCCCAATCTGTAACTGCGAGAACAACTCCAAATCAAAAACTTGAATAGAGTTAAAAATAAGGCAGCTTTCTTTGAATATAAAAACCGCAGTAATAAGAGCGACCATCCTACTCACGGAGTTGTTGAGATTCTTAAGCGAAATTATTACTTTATCACTTGACTTTTCCGTATTGATCTAGAGTTGTAGCAAAGTTCTTGAGATGCGTCATTTAACACGGTCAAAGGCTTAGGAAGTGTCTTAAATAATTACCCGTTAGCGACTTATGACGTTCAACAGCAGCGTGCATGTATCGTTTTTGCTGGATAATACTTAGGCGTCTGGAATAACCTAACCAAGATATTCTATTCCCTCAACGACAAATTTACACTTTCGAAAGTTTGTGCAGATGTCAGGAGTGTTCCGACTATCACAAGCACATTTTCCTTGTAGTCATGCGTACCGGAGGAGTTCCGAAAAACAACGCAGCACAGCCTTTTGTCCGGCAATGCATGTCTGCCAAACTTTCGATACATTGAAGTAACATCGATAACACCCATTTAAAGCGCTGTTTCTTCTTATTAGCCATGTTGTTTGGCAATTGTTATCTTTAGTCTGGAATGAGTCGTCCAGGAAACACGAAAGTTAGCACTTTTATGTCAAGTTTCAGAAACAATTTTGACCCTGATAATTTAACGATTTTTCGGCTGTAAATAGCGAAAAACTTTGACTATATGTTTTCGCAGTGTGCATAACTCGTTTCAGATGTAAACCGGTTCGTCGCTTTTCTGCACCACAACCGGTAGGTATACTTATTAGGAAAAGTTAACGGATCATATATGATCTTCGTGAACGATCGGCCTTGTTACATTTGAAATAAGCTCTCTGTTGGCCGAGGGCATTAGTCTTGGTTACGGACAGAACAAATTTGAATATCATGAGTTAAGCGATCATGTTGGCACAAAAAGTTCCATCATTTTATCCAGGTCTGAGGAACCTTGGTGTAATCATCACATTCCACCATAAAGGATGTTCACTCTGATACTGTATTTGTGCTCATTTTTCAACCCCCAAGATATTCACATTACTTAGGTAGCTTGAAGGAGCATGCGACATTAGGAGAAAGGGAATATCAGGTTATGCTTATATAAGTTTTACGGGGTTTTGGTAATTGATTTAGTGGAGTTTATCTCCATAGCCGTAAAGGTATTTCTTATCCGTGGCCGTATCAACGTCAAGGTTGAGTTTTGAGCAGCAGTTACCGATTACTTCGACGCACTAGCTGCTGCATCGCTTCGGCGCCAGCGCCATTTTCGGTATAGCCATGGATACGTCCGACATAACTGTTGGCGCTCTACTTCAACAGTTCGTCGATGAGTCTTGAAGACCGGTATCGTTTTTCTATAGATGCATGCCGCGTGCGTAATCGAGATACAACACGTTCGATCGCGAGTTTCTAAGTATCAAATCGGCCGTATACCACGTTAGGTATGTCCTCGAAGGTTATCATTTTGTGATTTTCACCTGGCACAAATCGCTTTTCGCAGCCGTTCCGATCGCCATTTGCTCCGCGAAGTAAGCCACCTCGACTTACCGTACCTTGCCACCGTAGACTTATCAGCTATGGCCGACGCACAACGTACAGGAAGTCATTTTCACACGTCTTGCCTGCATTCATCTTTTTGTCTCGCCCATCTACCATTACTGACGGCATCCGGAACGTTTTTAAGCAACACTTCAGCTGGACATCCCCATCTTACCTTGCCGTCAGCTATCCCATGTTGGATGCTCGACACGCTGCACAATATTGTCCGCTTCGGCATCCGATCCACAACCAAACTCATCTATGACAAGAACGTTTGGCCCAGTATGCAGGAAGACCAAGTCTGTCAGCAGCCCAGGTTCCATTGGCCCCGAGTGGTTGGTACGATTTAGCTACCGCCCGTCCTGCGCATCTTTATATCGATGCTGTAGGTCTCCATCTATACTCCAATGACGTGAGTTGCATCTCAACGATTGCAGACCGCTTCACGCGATTGTCAGAGGTCGTTCCCATACCAGACGTTCGTTCGGAGACCGCCACTTACACATTTATTGGGCGTCGGGTAGCATCTTGGTTTTCTGACAACCGACCGCGGCCTCTAGTTCGGAAGTGGCTGGTTCGTGAAAACAACGAGTGTGCTTGAGTGCCACCGTACGTGCACCACTGAATACTACCCCGTTGTGAACGGAATGGTCTTGTAGAGGACTCGTTTTTAAGTATATTTCATTGTTTAGTGTCAGAAACAAACAAACAGCAATATGTTTTGTGAAACCCAAAAGGATCGCATTTTTTTCATGACGAAAGTCGCAAACGAGTCGGAAATGCCAGAAAAGCAATCGTTTCATGGCTTCGCTTCCTGCGCTCCGCCAGGTGATTTTGCTAGTTACCACTATGCCCACACTTCTCTGGGAGTTTTCTTTCGTTCGCTTACTTCCGGGGTTGATCACGCTTCAAAGCTCAAACATCATCTGTGTAACCCATGTGCTCCCTGTCTCACGATCTTCGATACGCGAATTTTTGAACGTCCACATTTTGTTTCGACACGGTAGAAGAGAACATCAGTAGGTACTCGCTAAGGATTGTTGGTATCAGTGCTTCTCCACCTGAGAGAACTACTCGACTTATTGTAAGATATTTATGGTTGAAAACAGGACGGGTCTCCCAGTTTTCATCATCCTGTGTGCTGCGCCGACAGTGGCAACCGGCTTGGTTAGAGGGAGGTGATGTAAATGTCCCCAATCTGATGCCTTAAGTTGCGGTATTGAGACACCTGATATATACTAGAACGTTCATTGTTGCATGACCCATGTCACGTGCACAATTCCACGAAAACTCGCTAATAGTGATTGCCACATCTGAACTTCCTTCGCACTAAGGTTGAATCTTCATATCAGTCGTACGTCTCTTCTTTCACGCGTATTTTTACGATCACACTGACACCCCGCCCAAATAAAATTGGAAATAGGATTTTAGAGTGTTTCGCCTGATTCTTGTTACATTCTAGAATAATTGAGGCGTTCGACGTAAGTATTGACACGTGGTCTCCAGTTTTTCAGCACCGTCAGACCCTCTTTAAAGTTCTATTTGATCAGTTTTTTACCTAAATTAAAGCGAAAAGCCTCCGACTTATTCTCATTTTACTGATAAGTTGACAACGAAGCAATTCCGAATAATCTGTTAATGTTGCTTCCAACGAATTCTGTCATTCAGTAGGGTATTTTTACTCTGGAGTTCTTTCAGAAGTTATCGGTACCATCGGTGACTCCGGTATAATGCGTGTTCATATGTGGCAACCTTTTAGCTCTTGTGCAGCAAAAAGTGGTTAAGAACTACATTTATAGAATTCAGACTTAAGGCGCCTTTTTATCTTAATCATACGCGGCAACAACGAAAACGAATCGATAACATAGCAATAAATGTCACTTCTCTATGCTAAGTCAATTCATCCACCTTGCATCCAACGTCAGTCGACAATAGGCATTCACAGTGACGAACAGTTAACTGGCTTCCTTAGAGCATGACCTAACTATCTAAGTCTGTGTTCTCCTAACAATTTTGAATGACGTGCTGGAGATAACTTTGAGTGTAGACACACAAACAGAAACAGCGGCCTTGAACAGTGTGACATTACAGTCAGCGGTTATGTGGTCTCTGTAAAGCCGACCCTGATATCGAGAAAGAGAGTGCCACATGAAAGAGTAGCGCACCCTTTGTCTAATGCAACTACTAGTTGATATTTTGAGCTTGGCAGAAATTTCCGCCAACCGTCAATAAACACATGACTTTTGATAGCTCAAATCTGTCGTCTTAACGAAATTCGGCATCACTTAATTTAGTGATTTGAGTTATTATATCTGCTGTTTAGACGACATCTGCGTTTCAGCAGAATGTGAGTAAAATACGTTAATATTGGTGTTGTCACTGTCGGCTAAGGCATAGATTGACACAGTGAAAATGTACCTGGGAATTTTCCACCTAAATTTTGGTTTTACCAAAGCTCACCAATAACAAATCTAATCCACTAGTGTGACTCTTGTGCTATGGGCAACACCTACTCCAAGTTGACCTAAATCATTGACAATGGAACCACTTTGAGTGCTTTACCTGTGCGGATACAGTGTTCAATCCGTTAAGTACTGTCTTGCATTCTAATCCCACAAATACACCGGATGCCGACTATTCCTCGCAAACATCTTCCAAACTCCATTGATCATCGTCCCTTGACAGATGGTACAGGAATTATAGTTAGTCCTAAGAACTCGGCATCAAGAAGCCTTGTCCTTGATAGCCCACGATCTGATCTCTGTTATTCCCATCCAAAGCCTAATGATAGAGCAAGAGTGACCTGGTGGTATATCTATTTCAAAATACAAGTGTTACAAAGCTTGTTTTGACTCGCACCCTAGGCTTTAACTGGGAACAACAGAGACCAGATATTGGACTATCAAGGACGATGCTTCTTGACTCCCTAGGCCAAACTACAATTCTTGTGCCATCCGTCAAGGAATGATTATCATTGGAGTTTAGAAGAATGATGTAGAAGAGGGCAGCGCCACGGATTTTCTTTTCTGTTGACTCTGATCGATACACGCATTCACGATCATATATGCGTAATTTACTGATTGCTTATCTGTTTAAGTCAGTGTACCGCCTGTCGCCGTCTGCTTGCGTGCAGCGCAATTAACCCCACTATATTTGGTGGTACCAAATGTTTGCCTATCCATCCTGGTGGATGCAGTTGAACACTTTTGCATCCAGTTGGACTATACTTTGTAAATGCCTGATGTTATTGTTCATATATACGAGATTGCCTTTTATCACATTTTTTAGAATGTAGTAAGAGTTGGAATTAAATTGAACTTTTCTTTGATGACGAGAATGAATAATAAGAACATAAATTTGCGATATTCTTGATAGGTTATTTAATGTATGGTGAACAATGTTTTTGGGGAAAAAATAATGTACTCTTAATCTTCAGAAGATTAACTAAAAATGCTCCTGCTCTTCTTCATTGTTTCATTGCTTCATCGAACTGGAAAAAAAATAATTTGGCTCAATTTTCTTGAAAGTGAAAACCATAAAAATGTTTTGCATTTTGAAAATCTTACAACTGTACACTTTTAGCTGACTGAATATAAGTGGGAGCTCAAACTGTAAAACGGCTGATTCGTAAAGTGATAATTTAGTATGTGTAATCGCAGTTTTCATGCCAGTCCTAAGTAGTGCTTAGAGTTGTTTATAATTAAAATCCCAATATCCTTCATGATTGCCTGCAGGTTTTGAACTCTTTCCGACTCATTTGGATGAAACCCACTGTACTCGATCGTAAATCTGCTTGGAATTCCCCACTACTGCACAATGTCGTCCGTACCAGCATATCAACTGATGTGCTCTGCTTTATGACACAGATATTCACGTTACTTGTTCGTTGACCTCATTAGGTCTGATTGAGTTTACAGGTCTAACCGCTAAGTCAAATTACCTTCTGCGCTACTTGATTATCTCAGTGTAAGACACAGCGACAGTTGCACATATTGTAGTCACCTGAAGATTTCACTGGCCTGCCTGCTGTATGGTGTGTAAAATAGTTCCAAAACTCGTAGTTGCATGTTGTACCTAGGCTATTAAGAAGGTCCGCATAATGCATGTTGTCCGATTGTTTGTCCGCATGCCACGTGACTGCGGCGCGAACCCGAACACACACGTGTGTCACAACTCTTCCAGTTTAACCGCTCGTTGACGACCGGTCTCTAGCCTCTAGCTAGTTTACGTGTCGGAGCCATTTCTAGCGCTGTAAGAGACCCTTTGTATATTTCGAGAGAATAATCCCAAATCGTGGTTCGTTCAGTTAGAAGCCACGTTCGCGCTAAGGCAAATTAATTTGGAGCTAACCCGTTTTCACCACATAGTTTCGGTACTGCCACCCCACGTCATTGACGAGCTGGACGATATCTTGGAGTTTCCGGACTCCACGAAACCGTACGAACAACTCAAATTAACCGTAATCAAACGCGTTGGTTCATCAGACCGCCAACGTATTTCTCAGTTTCTGAGTGCGAGTGAGCTCGGTGACCGTAAACGATCGCAGCCACATGCAACGGTTAGCAGGCACGACACAAGTATAAGAGGCTCTGCTTAAAGAGATGTGACTCCAGCGTTTGCCTAAGAATATGCAAAGCATCCTTAACGCAAACCTCTTAGCAACGTTGTCAACTTTAGCTGACACAGCCGACCGAATCGGGGAAACATACGGCACCACTGTTTCCCAACTCGCTTCGAGTAGTCAGGGCGCGATTGCCACTCTGACTGCTGAAGTAGCTTGCCCAACTCAGCAAATTCAGGCTTTGACGACGCAACGTTCGAGGTCACGCTCGACTACACCCATTCGACGACAAAAGCCGCTCAGGGTCGCGTGTACCCCATCAACCGCCACCAAACGCTAATCCCGATCACTGCTGGTATCACCAGCAATTTGGCAAGAACGCCCGACGTTGTCGACAGCCTTGCACTTTTGGTCCAGTCAGCAGACAAGGCAGCCAAATAATCATGGCTACCGACGTAGCCCATCCGCCTGGTCGTCTGTTATTTCTGAAAGATCACGAGTCGCTGTTTTATCGACACAGGTGCTGACGTCAGCGTGATCCCACCTGAATCCCGCGACTTGAACAGATCAGGCACATCTAACCTTCGCGCGACCAACGAAAGCACTACTAAAGTGTTCGGTCAGGGCTCTCGCGCGCTTAGCTTAGGTCTTCGTACCCCTTCCACTGGATCTTCACGATCGCCGACGTCCAAATGGCGATAATCGGCATCGACCTTTTGGTAGACTCCAGACGACGCCGTTTAGGCGATCAAACGACAAAACTTACCGTTACGGGGATTTTGACAGATAAGGTATCAGTCAGTCCCGTGTATCAAAGCTCTACGAAATTAACCTCCCTTAATTTCCTAGCCGACAAGTATCCGACTATTTTCCGATAGTCTTCATCTCTACCTTCTGTCACAGGTTCCACGAGCCACCACATAGTCAAGGCAGGCCCGCCGGTGTTCGCCAAAGCTCGCAGGTCGACACCGGATAAGCTAAAAGTAGCTGGCGCTGAGTTTGAGCACATGCTCGAGCTCGGGAGCATCCGTCCGTCTAGTAGCTCGTGGGCCTCACCACTCCATATGGTTCCTAAAGCGTCAGACGATTGGCGTCCTTGTGCAGATTATCGTTCACTTAACGACGTCACAGTACCTGACAGGTATCCAATCTCGCATATACAGGACATCACGGCTAGTCTTCGTGGTACCCGTATGTTTTCGAAAATCGATCTGGTACGCGCCTACCACCAGATCCCGGTTGCGGAAGACCATGTCGCAAAGACAGCTGTCATCACACCATTCGGCTTATTCGAATTTCTACGTATGCCGTTTGGTTTACGAAACGCTGCACAAACGTTTCAATGTTTTTTATCGACGACATCACACGAGGTCTAGATTTCGTTCATCCTCATATTGACTACTTATTAGTTGCAAGCGCTTCTGAAGAAGAATACCAGATTCATCTGACAACTTTCGGGGTAATGGTTAATGCAGACAAATGCATTTTTGGCCAGTCTGCAATGGAGTTCCTAGGACACCACGTCGATCAACACGGAATTTGACCGTTGATCGATAAGGTAGGAGTAATCTGCGACTTCCCCCGTCCTACAACTCTCGCCCCCATCCGTCGACTTAACGGAATAGTTAACTGTTGCAGACGGTTTATTCCGCATTGTGCACAGCCTATGTAACCTTTAACCGACTTACTCCGCAGCCGTGTTAATGGAGACGTAGGGTTATCAGCGACAGCCATCGAATCGTTCGATCGAATTAAGGATGCGTTAGCTACTGCCGTCATGTTACAACATTTCAACTCATCTGCGGAAATATGTATAACTGTTGACGCGTCAGACACCGCGGTCGGCGCCGTGCTTCAACAGTTCGTCGATGGACTCTGGAAACCGTTCGCTTTCTTTTCCAGACGTCTACTTCTGGCTGAAACAAAGTAGCGCATGTTCAGCCGTGAGTTGTTAGCAATCTATTCGACCGTTCGTCATTTCCGACATGTCCCCGAGGGAAACCAGTTTGTAATTTTCACCGACCACAAACCGTCGGTATTTGCCTTCCGCAGTAGGTCCGATAGGCATTGTCCCCGCGAAGTTTGACATTTAGACTTCGTATCTCAATTCACGTCAGATATACGCCACGTTTTTGGTAGCGATAGCGTTGTAGTTGATGCTTTATTCCAAGGGTCAGCACTAGTTGGTCACGACTTAAACACTATGACCAACGCGCAACGTTCGGAAACCGATTTCCGCGCTTCCTGCTAACAAGCTGCTCTACATCTGACAGATCAGATTTTGCTAGCATCTGCAGGCATGATTCTTTGCAATACTTCCGTTGGACACCCGCGTCCAGAGGTTCCTCATTTTTTCCGATGACGTGTGTTCGACACACTACACAATATCGCCCATCCTGGCATCCGGGCCACGGTCAAATTCATTTCCGATAGGTACGTTTGGCCCGGTATGCAAAAAGACATCAGAAACTGAGCGCGCGCTTGATTAGCCTGTCAACAGACTAAAAACCATCGTCACGTATCAGCCCCGATATCCAAATATCTCTTCTCAATCGAATTCTTCCTCGTCCACCAGCCAACCTATACTCGCTGACTCTCTTACCAACAGCACGAGTAAGCCTGTCCCGGAACTCCTGACGCCCCCGTCTTCAATCACTGCTCGTTTTAAACGCAAAGTATACTGACTGAAGCGTTTAATAGAACGGTAGGATTGTATGCACCAACAATCGCAAAAATAAAAAAAACAGCAAAAACGTTTACAAAACGACAAAAAATATAGGTGCTTTTGTCCATGCTATTTATTCAAACGTTCGTTTTTGTTGCTTAATTTGTTTGGGTACGTCATTCACTTTTGTATTGATACTCAGCCGATTTCGTTCCATTTTCGGTCGCATGTTCTGTCCGACGACGGCTTGGTGCATGTGGCACCACCGATCGCGACGATCTCCGATTCCCTATTTGATGTCATTCTCGAACGTTTACTGGACGCCCCAACTCGAACACTTTCATTTTTGCGGTTATTTCGACAACTGTGAGGAAGGATACTCGAGTTGGAGCTCGTTGGGAACAGCGGGAATTAGTGCTGCTACACCTGCGGCGTCTGGGGATTATCGTGCTAATCGCAGGCTGATTGGATGTCAGCTAGTATGCCTTGAACCAGATCAGGCCAGGGCTGGCTGGCCCCAGTTATCCTCATCAGCATCGAAGGGTTGTTGCCACAGTACCCTTCTAGGAGGGAGATGTGTAGCGACCTGAAGATGTCACTGGCCTGCCTGCGGTATGGTATGTAAAATAGTTCCGAAACTCGTAGTTGCATATTGTACCTAGGCTATTAAGAAAGTTCGCATGATGCATGTTGTCCGATTGTTTGTCCGCATCCCATGTGACTGCGGCGCAAACCCAACCGCACACGTGTGTCACAACTCTTCCAGTTTAACCGCTCGTTGACGACCGGTCTCTAGACTCTCTAGCTAATTTACGTGTCGGAGCCATTTCTAGCGCTGTAAGAGACCCTTTGTATATTTCGAGTAATAAATATTTGGTCTGTCTTCTCAACGGCCTTTTTCTCGTACCTGGGAAAACGACTTAGTGCGCCGTGCACTAAAATACCATCCCTACCATTATTTCCAATTGAGAGCCGTACTTGCAGTCACTATGGGCCGGTCTCACTCTGGTTCGCGTAACGGATCACGATCTAACAGGTTATTGATTCAGTACAGATGTATGAGGAATAAACGAAGAATGCTTGAGAACAAGACAAGACAGAACAACGATGCACAACGTAAAGGAGATGGCGAACTCGTGGATACAGGCTCATCGTTATCCACAACAAAATGCACTGTTAAATAGCATTTCCAACAAGCGATGTGGGCTGGTGCGAGTTCCTCAACCTAAAACACTCCCAACCAGCCTTGCCCGGCGAAATGGCTGGAGCTTTCACAACCAATGACCACGTCATCGCCTGCCAACTTTCCGTTTCTTCAGACTCCAAACAGCCGTAGTGAACAATGTCCGATAAAGTAAACGCTCCGTTCACACACAGACTACATGAAACAATCCACACAAGCTGTACATTTCCACTACTTCGATTAATAGGCGCGAGCTTGGAGAGTTCCAAAATGCACGCTAACAAACTGTCGCATTCTCTACACATTCTGTCCAGTTGATAGAGGCTAACCTGTAGAGACATTGGTGGTCGAACACTGGAGCCTATGTGCCTCTTTTAGGCAAATAGCCAGACCGCCGATCCATAGGTTGAAACTAAGCACACATGTATTGTAAATCCCCCCTCTAATCGGAATGCAGATGTGTTTGCGACGTCACGAATGCATTTCCTGCGTTCGCTATCCTCGTGGGTATCTCGTCAGCAATATCACAAGCTGTTGAATTAACGTATATGAAACCATTAACAACCCCAGGAGGTCCGCCTACAACTACAAAGATTGGATTCGGTCAAACCTAAGCTTGTAGCATGACTTCGCATTTTACGGACGAAAAGTGCACAACACAGACCAGCCACACCACGTTTGATCACCGTTGCTTCTTCCAGTTAGCACACATCAATTGGGATAGTCATGTAAACAACGCAACCATCCACCAGTACGTAATCCAGGATGTATGAGATACGTGGTCAGTTTATCAAGTTTCACAATCTGAGATGGTCGGGTCACGTGCTCGGCATGTTAACCGAGCTTTTGCCATACCAGACATTATATGGTAAGACTATCAACAGTTGGGTAGAATCACGTGATTACTGAATGTTTCGTTGAGGGAATGTGAGTGGGTGTCGCCTGCTAGGTCGTGGGTCGTCGTTATCATTCAAATAACTTATTGGAAACGCTGTTCAAGATGACAACTTGTCGTAGTCAATGGCATACCCGTATCCATATTACCTCCAGTTCATCCGATTAGTCTTATTCATTTTTTTCCTTTTTGGTGGTTTTCGTTTTTGTAAGTTCTCCCACGTCTTGATGTATTGTATACTCTGACGTGTCTCATAACGTCGTATGTGAACGAATGACGCATTGTGTAGCTGATCTTTATGTTACGGTGACTTTTTATACTTTTTGTTTTTCACCGGTATTCTGTTCTATTCCCTAGTTTTGTCTTATTAACTAATTAATGGTCAGTATTTTGAAGTAATTTTGACAGTTTTTGTTACAAGCAGTGTACGAAGTAGTAAAACGTATGTGGAAATAATTGTATTTTTTATTATCTGCACAATAATATAAGGCCTACTGTCTGTAAAGTTCTGGAGATACATGACTACCAGTGACTTCTGTCTAATGTTATAATGTTTTTTCTGGTTTCATTATAATTTATTCAAGTCGAGGGCGAAACCGGGGTTTTTATTGTGATTGTTGCTTGACTAAAACCAGTGAGGCAATTTTGACGTGTGTGATGTGATAAACGTTTTTTGAATTATTTTCTCCACTTTTGTGAATCCTTCAGCATTCGTCGTGATGGTTTGTCAGCTTACCATGCTGGGCAGTTTTTCTGTTGGTTCATTCGAGTCGTAAATGGGTTGTATTTTATGCTCTTGTACCAGTTATTCAGAATAATTTACGCATCGCCGTAGAGTAACTGAACGTATATCTGAGTGCTCCCTACTATACTTTTTAGCTTAACTGATATTTTATGTGCAGGCAACATAGGGAACACCAGTACATTCAGTCGTTTTTCTCCTGATGTACCTTCTTGATTTTACATCTTTGATGAACTTGTAGTTGGGTGATTTATTTTCATCATGTTCAGGCAAAAATCTGAGCTTTTGTGATGTCACAACATTGCATTAAAGCTTGACGCGAAAAAGTGATTATGGTTATTTCCCTTCTGTGCTTTTACGATCCACAGTGGTTGAACAACAGTGAGGTCGTTGTCTCACTCGGCCGGCTTGATAGCGATAGGACTGAATAATGTGACATCGTTTTCACACCTGAACTGAAATCGCACACTCAAAAGGACTTTCACAGCTTAATGTGTAGACTATTGTTACTTCGAAAATGGTAAATTATGAATTGGGCACAGTGACATTATTTGTTTTTGTGCAACAAGTCAGCACCTCGTCTATCAGAAAATGGCGATTTAATTGGGGATTTCTTTTCTAAATAAACTGACTAGAAGGGACTGTTTTCAAATATTATTGATAATCGACACAACACTTACGTTTTTCTTGAATGATTCGCTTTTGTTTGCTTTCGCAATGTTAATGGCGGCGTCTACCAGCTCCTTTTGTTGTTTTAGATATTCGATTCCTTCTTTTGACCTCGCACATGGGTCCTCCACGGAATTACCGTATAGATGGCAAGGTAGATCCCATGTGCCCACATAGCGACCCCAGGGACAATCGCCTGGTTCATATCGTTGTCCAGGAAGCAAGTGACCTCTGTCGTTTGCTATTATAGTAGTTGTACGAGTCTTCGCTTTGGGATGCTAAAAGAATAATTTTGCTTATTTTTCCGAACTAACGGTGACACAGGAAAGTGCGTTTAAGTGGGCATTACGGAAGACTTAATGGTATGGAGCCATTGAAACATATTTCCGACATAAAGATTAATGTTGGATAATTCAGAACTATTAAAGTGGAATTAGAAATGGAACCTTGAGGCGAGCGTTTGTGAAATTCTTAATCTTCAACAATTCTTATCTCCCCTTTAAGAGTAGGTGTGTGAATAACGCTTCTGTATTAATATAGCTCTCACAAACTTTCTGTGATGCTAATCCATGTTTGTTTCCCAGAAGTAGTTTTTTAGGTTATGTAATTATATAGCATCAACAGTTACCAGGCTTAATACAGTAAAAAGGATGCTTTTTATTGGGTTGCGTGTACTTAATAGATAACGGCAGCAACAGACGCCAACTTTCCGCTTTCGTTATCAAAACGCTCTGAAGTCGTTTGTCAAAAACTGAAAACCCTCATATTTTGTCCGTCACTGGAATTTCTCTACTGTTTTAGACGACTATCGTCTGCTGACCGCTCTGAGGAACTTAACTTGTATAGAAGGTAGGAGACAACTAATTTACCAAGAACATCTGTTGCGCCTTGTTAACGGTTGAAATTTATGTTATGATGTCAAATAGTCATGATAATCATCGAAGAAAATGTCAATTTTGAGACAAAAGATCAAGTGAGATGAAGTTTTGTCAGGATAGAGCTCTTTGTCTGGGGTGCATCAGCTTACACGCAATCGACCAAATTACATGTAAGAGTAGTACAATGCCAACAGGACGAGTTGCTTATGAAACAGCGCTACAGTTATTTGGTTGTTTTTAATGTGCAGGCATTTAATCCACTAAATTTGTTTAACCGTTATCCACCCTGACGTTCCCAGGCGTAATCTATATGTCATAGAACCACAGTCCTGGTGTAGTGACCGGCAAACGTGTGGCTTCTCTAAGGATCCCGGATGCAACCGTGTTTTCCCGCTTGTTTGTTTTGTACGCATGATTCTTTGTATGCCTGCAATATGAGACCTGATATAGACTCAGTGCCACTGTCTTCAGTCGTGCAACTAATTGCACGCAGCGAATGCTTGCCCTTTTCCTAACGACTCATCTATTATTCTATTCTTCAAGATCGTTTAACCCGAACCTTTTCGAGCGTTGTTTAGCGCACTCGAAGGTTCCACGCATTTTTCTCCTGGCGCGCTTTTGAGTGAGCGCCGCCGAGTGGGCTGTGGCCCATCTCGCTCTTCTTTTCTTCTTCCTCTTGGTTGCTGCCGTTGGTCCCAGACTAGGCTAGAGCTAACTACTTATCATATTTCCAAACATTCCTGGAAGTATACGGTTTGTTTCCAAACCCTGCTGTGTTCTCCAGTTCAATGCCTGTTGGGACTACTTTTCGATTGCTCTTCAGGAAAGGCGTTCTAAATTGTTAGTGGACGAGGGTCTAGCGCATGCCCACTTGTCCACTACACTGGGAGATGAACGTTATCCACATTGACGTATCTACTGGTCACTTAGTTTGCCCTCCAGTAGTTCTGCAATTCACGCTGGTCAGCTGCGACATTAGCAAACTTTGCTTCACGAGACAAGAATAATAAGCTGTTTGTTTGTCAAGACGAGTAATGGTCAAAGTAGTATTGGTTATGTCCAAATACTGTTTTCTGTAAGTCCGTCGCAAAAGTTCAATGTTTTAGGGAATCATCTCCAGCCTGTAGTAATAAGGAAAAGAACTGAATTTTTCACACAGCCTATCTACGCATGCATTTGTGGACTGGACCTGATGTCACGTTACATAGTTCTTCTGAATGCTCATCTGTTTTCACAGCTGGAGGTCGGAGATGATCTGTACCATAAGAAGCACACTACCTGTAGTGGCTGGGAGTTTCTAGGCCATTGTAATCTAAACTCGTTTTGTTTATGGGTTAAATAAAGTCATTTTAAACCGGTTTCTGGAATTATTGCTTTCAAAACGTTTACCTCTATTTTTATTTGTGTAAGTATCGCACCTGGGATGTTCTGTTTGAACTGTTTTGGTCAGTCGCCTTGGGTTTATATATATATATAGCATATTCCTTTCCTTACATATGGTTAGCTTTTCCTCATCCGCAAGGCTTTTCTCACGCAAAAGCCCATGTTGCACCTGTCGACAGGCATCCTTCTGGGACCGATGCGATGACTGATCTCATTCGGATTGCTTTTCAGGGTAGCTTTCAAGTATGCAACATTTTTTTGCGCTCACTTATTCTATTCCGAACATGCGTTTCAATGTTGAATTTTTAAATTCATACGTTAATAATTTTAATATCTAAATATCGTCCACTTTTTCCTCTTCTACATGTAAACTAGAACGTCTTACCGTTCTGATGACTGCATAGTAGTTAATCGTTACTTCCAGCTACCGATGTGTTACTGCTAACGATATATATATATATATATTTAAAGTATTAAAAGGGCAAACACTGAGTAGTGAACGATTTATTGTGACGTCTAAAATCTACACTAGGATCCGTTATATATATGTATATATGTATCTATATATATATATATATGTATCTATATATATATGTATGTATGTATATATATTGGCATAAACAGAATATAATGCTGGCTATATTTTACTGTTTGGCCCAGTTAAGGCTAGGGTTTGTCCCTGTGAATTATTGGAATTGGAATGATGCCAAACGCTTCAAGTTGCCTACTACCTTTATTCATGTTCATAACTTTGGAGAACACTCCACTCCCGCTATCAACCCGTCAGCTGAATGGTTATTCTGTATGTGGTCCTGAAGGGCCTCGATATAGCTACTTTTATACATTTCCTTTAGATGTGAGGATGGACTTTCGCTAGATAGCTGCTATGTAGCCTACCTGCTGCTGCTAACGAACGGCTTATTGAGTGCCATTTTCTTTTAGGAGCTTGATTGGGTACCACACGGTTCACTTCTACACAGATGGAGGCACACGCCATTCTAGGTCATCTTCACCGCTGTTTCACTACACTTTTCAGTCGTATATCCTTTCGATCCAAGGCTGGTCCCAATTTCAACGACCAGTTCTAAAACCACTATAGCTAGTTTTAGCCAATCTTTTCTCTTCGCAGATTACTTTAAAACATAAATTTCCCATGATCTTAGTACTTTACAAGCTGACCTTAGTGTAAGCAGACAATCATCAAAAGAATGGTGCCGTGCCATCGACGATACGTGTTCACGTATACCCTAGATGGCACTGCAAACAACCTTTTCAACACACAATACGTAAACATTTCTCTCTATGGTTGAGATGAGCTTTTAAGGTAACATGTTTTTGTGAATATCGCTCAACCTGTCTTTCCCCTATATCGTGAAAGGGCATTAAGGCAAATTTGTAGCACTAATTATGGCAGGGCTAAAATCTAATATTTTTTTAAGAATGTGCGTATGGAGTTGATGTCCGACTACTGCCAAAAATCTCCTAGTCAGCAGTGTATTCTTGCATTGGGAAGGAAATAGGTGTGCTAATATATATGCAATGATCATCAATGAATGCCCTATTGTGTCTTTCCACTGTTAAACACGCATGTCGCCTCCTAACTCACGATCTTTTTTTACCGGCGTTTCGAAGGACTTCAGTCTTGTTTACTTGTCTCCGAATGGATAATAATGAGGCCTCCTATTCCTACGAATCCCAATGGGCTGCAGGGTCATGATGAAATGCTGCGTAAAACACAATACTAAACCCGTATTATATACCGTGAGTGATTCGGCATTATTTATAAGGGGCGACGTTGTGTCACATTTTTCATAATTATCATCCAGAAAGGCTGGCATTTGCCCTACACCGGAGAAAAACTGTGCTTACTCTGGCAAGTCTGTATCACAAACCGTTAAACACGTTTACAACTGGCATTTGTCTCAGATTGCCTATGCATTGTCTCATGGTCCTGTTCTTGGCAAAAATTTGAGTGGTAAAGAGAATTCTGAATCAATTCGTAATCTGTCTGTTTTCAATCAGCATGTGGATCCACACAATCTAATTTCAGGAACTACCAAACGCAATGCGTAAAATAAAGTTGATTACTGGCGAGTCAAATGTGAATACGTGCGACGAGGCAGTTTGTTTATTTTGCCGTTAGTGGTTGGATGGTGATGAGATCAAAGAAGTCCTGAATGGGTCAAGTATTGTTGTACTAAGACATTTAAGGTTTTACGTGGATTCGGGTGCATAATTTCAACCCAATACGTTGGCCAGCCCGAGTGAGTCATCATTAGAACAAATTGTCTATCGCCTCCAAAATGACACATTTTAAACTAGGACTGTTTGAGCAAGTGATGTTGGAAGTGGGACAATATATATAATCTTTTTCAGGTTAGCGTTGCTGTATAGCATTATGTGTACAAATCCCTAATTGCGATAGGTAATGTTGAAACTCTGGAAGTTGTGGAATTATGCCTCGTTTCAGCGTGTCCGTTTGTCATATTTTTACTAGTAACGGATTTTTCATCGGAAGTAATCATCAATTGTGCATTTTCAAACAGAATTATCTTCTGTAAGTCATGCGGTAGTGTACTTTGTATTGGCGTTTTGTCGGCTAATGTATGTTTCGGGCTTGTTTTGGTGAATTTGGTCCGGCTTCAATATCACGGAAGAGAGAAGCCTCGTAAGTTATTTTGCACGTGTATTTCTACTGTAAGTCTGATTGGTTTTAATACATCTGGCCACTTTTCTCAAAGTTGTACACTGGACTTTTGCCTATGAATTTTCTTCAGTAAATGCCGTCGCCATCATCATAAACAGCAATATATCAGTGGTTCACATTGATGCTTAACTACCACCATAAGCTTGCTTGTTGGATTTTTTAAACCACCCTTGTTCACTAGCATGGAATTCCTAATTCATCCTGAAAATCTTGGCTAGTGTGGCTTCTCAATGATCTCAACACAACAGTATTGCACGCGGTTTAGGAGGAAATATACTTCTGTGTTTAAATGTAAAACTACAGGTGTGATCTTTTTAAACGTTGCTTTAATTAGCTCCTCTGATTGTTACAAAGGTTTTCTTTAAACAACAATGCAGGACAATCGTGACATAATATGACCTCAGTGTTTAGGTATAGTTACTTTTAAATTAATTTTAAATAACAAAGCCCCACTGGCCAAGGCTTATTTATTGGTGGAGGTAGAGTCATGAGTGTAATCATCATTTTTGAGTATATATATATATATAGTGTGCAACATTATACCGAAGTTTCGAATAATCGTTAACGGACTACCAACCACAGCATCTTATTTAAAATAAATAGGCGCGCGAATATTTTTGCGTGTTGGATTCAAGAAACATTTTACATCGGCTTTGATGTACCCAGTGACAAACCAATGGAAGTGTTATGATCCACTGGAGCCCTAGTGCGACCTATTAGGGTATCTTTTTGGAATGGAATTTAAGTGGGTGTACATAAAACACAAGTGTCCAACATTCCATTCATATTGTTTAAAACGTATATTATTCCATCATATTCAGATATTTTCCAGTCTCGTAGTATCCCGTACTTACCACTGCATGACTACTGATTATATTAAATGACATGATAATATCTTCTCTAGTGATGGAACTTTTTAAGTGGCCTTTTTTACTTCTGTTTCCCCTTGGTTTTCATCATGATGTATCCTTCCTTTCCTGACAATCTTCGTAGAAGTGAAGCTTTTCTGTCAATCTGAAGCACAAAAAGCCTCCTCACTAGTCGGCTCGGTGCAATGATGATGAGGACGACGTCGCCTGTAAGCCGCAGTGCTTTCGAGTGTTTTGCCTCATTTCTACTCGAAGTGGAGATTTCAGTTTTTTAAACTGTTGCAATATGCAAGTGCAAAACGAGCTACGTATTGAAGGATCTTGACAATTTATATCCTGAACATCGAGACCTATGACCTGCACTTCCCAGAACTGCGGTGTGATTTTTTATTATCATGATCATGTGCACGATCGCTGAGAAAACGTGTCGTTGTTTCGGGTAATGTACATTACCATAGAACTGGACTTAGCTGAGTTCAGTAAGAATGCAGTGGATAAGTTGACCGATATAAATGGCGTTTTTTACCATTGTAATCGATACTCATTTTTAGCCCGAAAAATTGTCATTGAGTAATTTCACCGTGTCCCTGCTAACGTAATGAGTATAGATTATACGAAAACCCAGTGTACTATACATTAACCAATCCGGTTTTCTATTTGGGATGACTCTTCTTCT
>JTDE01007038.1:0-19989 GCA_014338405.1 Paragonimus skrjabini miyazakii | reverse complement strand
CTTCCGCGGCATAAACGACCGAGAAGTAACAGAAGTTATCGTTCTCTCGACAGTGATGACATGTTCACAGTCAGAACGTAAGCTAAACATTCCTTGCAGAAGGAAGGAACGTAGATTTTATTAGGGTAGAATTTAATAACCCATAGCGCGTTCGTTCTACGAGATGTCTCCCATGTTGCCGACCCCCGTAGAGTGGGACTACTGTGCTTCACTTTGACGTCTAATACATGGTGTGCTACTCGATACTGTTATGCGCATTTTTAACTTTGAAGAGAGGCGTTGTTATTGCACATGCTTTAGTTTTGATTAAAGACTTTGAATTTATAGGTTGATCCCCACCGTTATCGCCGGCATTAAACATTCGTCGGACCTGATGCTTTATAACCATACAATCACGACAGAAAGTGCAACAATTACCTTTGAAATGTGTGGAAGGAACGAGAACCATACTGTTCAAACGCCGACGGCTTAACTCGAACTATGCAGATCAATGAAACTCACGATGACTACCGGGCATGCGATGGTAAGTTTGCGATCCATTCAATTCGTGAACTTTCTTTGGTCTATGCGATAGCATTGTTGCTATGTAAAAGTTGCAAATTAAAATCCCCTCTCACCTCGTTCTCACTGCTACAACTCCCATCCATCTAATATATTTCTGTACACAAAAATGAAAAATATCCTCCAAAATGCCAAGCAAGAAGCGAAAGACATATAATCAGGGATAGAACACAAGCCTGAGACATTCACACGAGCAAGCCTATCACAAAAGGCCTCAAAAACATGCACCTATTGTATAATTCAATAACCAAAGTCCTAGGACATCGAACCTCGTCGTGCCACCTGGTTTGGAGAGTAGCCACACTTCGCAGCTCATGTGGTCAAGGCTGAGTTAGTCATGCGGACAGTTTGGTTGCCAGTATCTACACTTAATCGACTGACCACAGTCGTGAGTGTTGTGTGCGACCTCGTGTACCTGCTCGTCTAGGCCTGTTTGTTCTAACCAGGTAGCCCATCTCGTTATCAATACGTGTACCTTATCACGTATTAAGGCATACTGATACAGTCCTAGCAGTCACACATGTACGTCTGTTGTAGTGTTCTGTTTGACGTATCTTTTTCCCGATGCAACAGGGGATCGCATCCGGGTTATATGGGAAATGCACTTAAGTCTCGTGATTTCACAGGTTCGTTATCATTCCATCAACAGTGTGGGATGACTCCTATGACCTTCTCAAATGCACATATTCATCATTTTTTGCCAATGAGCGTTTAAACTTAGCTTTCAATATAATCTAATTTTCTCCGTTTGAAATTTAACCACCTTTCTGGTCAACGGATCGTTGTTGTATCGAAAAGGTCGATCTACATTTCACGTAATTTATTTTTTGTCTATAAAATTCATCGTTCCTCACTTCAAATTCCGAACAAGAGACTTAGTTTTGGTGAAACTAGTGCCCATGGCTGAATTTCTGAACCGATTTGGTCCGCTCATGTGCAGACCATGACACAAGCCTTCACAGATACTCCTGTCTTAGGTCAATGCTACAACAGCAACATTGATTCAGTGGATGGATAACAACATAGAATGCTGAACAATGACAACGACGTGAGTCAGGTAAGCACACGACTGCAACCTGCGCATAAATCATACTTCCGCACTCACTGGCTCTTGATTGGTCGACTGATTTCAAACACCTCTTTTACTTAACTGCAAGTGTACTCAAGCTCCATTGTTCGTTCTTCCTTTGCTGTTGTGTGTTGGATTTTAATCCCAGACAGCTCATTCATCCGACTTGTCTGAAGGAAACTTTTCGCTACTCAACGTTTCACAAGGTTTACCGATTAACATCATGATAATGCGTTAGCCACGAGTAAAAGGGAATTTTATTGTAACGTCTGAAAAGGGACTATGATCACTGATATCAAATTCCAAATGAAACAGCACTTATGAATTGTAAAGACATTCAAAAAAATACCCAGCCGCCAGCAACGAAGGCGAGCCTTCATTTCTATTGTTTTGATGTTCACGGTCACAAAGGGAAAACTGTTCGGTTGGCAACTGTCAACTGACAGGATATATGTTATAACACAAATTGACGGAAGCATTGTTACTGACAACCTTTCATTTATATAGACCTTTTACGCGATTAGACCAGAGACTGATTTGTCCAGGCCACCACGTTACGAAAAAACATGCTCTTCATTGTCGGTTAAACGTAATTGTGAAACAAAGTTTCCTCAAGCTGTTATGGAGGCGACAGGAAATTTTGATTTTGCCTTGCCCAACAAACTGCCGTCATTACTAATAATTATTTCTAACGGATGAATTATGAACTAGCGAATGATCTTGTGGCCGGATTAGACACCAATACTTTGAGGATTTAGGTATTCGACCGTCTGCTGAGTTTCACGTTTAGACTGTAAACGTTTAATTTTCAAGTTTAGTTTTTCGAGGTATGAACGCTGAACTCGGGAACGTTCAAACACCCACATGCTGCTGATGTCGCCTCATATAAAGATGAAAAGTTCGCAATTTAACTGTCAGGTCTAGGGAACAACAGAAGACCAAATCCGTCAGCCCAGACAACCGACACCATTACTATTCCTAACAAGTAGAAACTCGGAAGATTTAACAAGTAAAAGTTGGCTTTATAAATAATTTATGTGACGGTCAACCAGACTAGGGTTTTTGCATACTTGGATCAATTGTAATTGTACAAATGTGCAACCAAAAGAAGAATGACTGTGATGGAAATTCATGTTGTCAGACCTATGGTAATCTAGGAGTGAGCTTTGCAATCCAGTGGTTATATAATAGCTTCTGTTACACCAAGGATGATTAACATTTTATCGGGAAATCCTAGATGTTTACGATTGTTGAGTGTTAACGCTTGAGACTCATTCACGGGTGTAGACTTTTTCTCAAGACCTACTCCATCTTCGTTCACATATGAGCACCGGAATCAACAGGTGGATGTTCTATTCAAAAAAGAACTATTTTCAGTGACCTATGATGAAATCCCGAGAGTGCAAGTTCGTCTGTCTTGAAGTAAGCTCTGAAATCATTTTCATTGCAGAAACGTGCATGTATTTGTCAATATCAGATTCGCTTAACAAAACTGTGGACTGCATTTTTTCTTTTCTTGTGTATACGTAGGTACTTTCAGCGAGCGCCGATTGCTCATATCGCTGTAATTTTTAGGGCATATTCATTCAGACCTTTGTGTGTTCTGACGAACTATTGAACGGCAAGAAATGAGGACGCTTAGATTGTGAAACCCAGAGAATTGACAAGCAAGAGAGCTGTATAGGCATGTATCAAATTGGATACAAGACACAGTGGTTAGACAATGAGCTGTGTAATTGTTCACCCGAAAAAGGAAACTAATGAAGTAGACCGAATAACCTCTGCATGGCTATGGTAATCAGTCTATCTGCCTCCAAACCGCTATCGCACAAGTTATGGCAACTGGTAGTTCCCCTAAACCACACACACTCGTTCACTGTAGTGTTCAGCACGTTTGAGGTTTATTAACTGGATCAACTATATCCAAATAGGTTTACATACCAGTACCAATTTATTTATAAAAGATGAGCAATTGCCGTAGTACAGGAACAGATAAGCTGGTTGTCTTGTTGTGTGATACGACTTCCATCGCGTGAGTTGTGCACGATCTGGTCACTAGTCGGAATACTGAGATTTGGGACGAAACCTGGAGCGCAAAAATTGAATTATGCGAGTCATGCATACTAAACTCGTTAATGTAATGAGACTGCTCAGTAGGCCTAATCGAAGTACTACTCGAAGTCTCGGGTCTGTGTCCCTCCTCCCCGTAAATATGTGCCATTCATTTTCTCTGTGAATTTTTTTTTCTTGGGACTTTCTGCTCACTATATTTATTGTTTCGTTACTGGGTAAGAAGTTTTACAGGGATTTTCAACATTTAACCACACTTTCTTTCTGCAGGTAATCAACTACTTGGTGTAACCGGATCTAAGTGACTATACGTGTCGCGAACTTTCGTACCTTGTTGTTTAGATAGTCACGGTTGACTAGGATCATCGTACATTAGTGTATGCTTGATTGTAAAGTCTCCATGACTCCCCATTGCAGACCGAATTAGACTTGGAACTTAGTTTGTTCAAAAGTAGCAAACGTGGTAATTGTAGGTTTTTCACATTGGGAGACTGAAGAAGTACTTCTTGAGTGCCGCTTATCACCAATCAGTCCAGTCTTGAAATATAGGTCCAAGAACATTGCGTAACTGGCAAATCGGTGTCGACTTTCTCTATATCTCCATTCCTTTCGAATCACTCACAACTCCTTAAACTTTGAGAATGAACTGTAAGAAATACAGACTGGACTTCGACTTGGCCGTTATCTTATTGTTCATATTTTGACTTAAGACCAAACGACGATCACTAACAACCTCCTATTCCAATCTAACGGTTGTGATTTTGTTTGGACTGTCGTTTCGTTTGTCCGGTAAGCCGTTCCGGGATACATTCTTTGTAGATAAGTTCTAGTAGATGGTATTCGTTTGCTAGTATCTTTGTACGGTAACGCGGTGTGCACTGTGTATATTTCTGGACAACCATTTTAATCACCCTACGATTCAGTCGGATTTGGACGTTAGTATGTGACCAAGCATTGTCTCTGAATACGATACAGACTACATTCCGCTAAAGATAATCAAGTTTTCGATTATCCTGAAATAAAACTTTCCCAAGTGGTAAACTGACCAACACTGATTCGGAGGAGTAATTAGCTCATACACAAAAACATACATGAAGTGTTCAACGCATACGTTTGGTCCATGGTTCGCAGTCTAGTGGATAAGTGTCTCTACTACAACCTATCGTTTATTCAAGGGTCGTGGGTTCGAGTCACTGGCTTGCGCGGTTCTGATGAGACCCAACAAACTCAAAACATTTGTGCACCACGTCTAGCGATCATTGGGACTAGCCGCCAGAAGCATTCCATGCCATTCATCCACTTGTAATGACCAGCGATCGTGTGGCTTCTCTAAGAATCCCGGCTGCAACCGTGTTTTTCTGCTTGTTTGTTTTGTACTCATGATTCTGTGTACGCATGCTATAGGAGGCCTGATACGAACTCAGTGTCACTTTCTTCAATCGTATAACTAATTGCACGCAGCCGAATGCTTGCCCTTTTCTTAACGACTCATCTATCATTCTATTCTCCAAGGTCGTTTAGCCGAACTCTTTCGAGCGTTGTTTAACGCACTCGAAGGTTCCACGCACCTTTCACCTGGCGCGCTTTTGAGTGCCGCCGAGTGGGCTGTGGCCCACCTCGAGCTTCTTTCCTTCCTCCTCTTGGTTGCTGCCGTTGATCCCAGACTGGGTTAGAGCTAACTACTTATCATATTTCCAAACATTGTTGGAAATATACGGTTTGTTTCCAAACCTCATTGCCTTCTCTAGTTCGATACCCGTTGGGACTGCGTTCCGATTGATCCTCAGGAAAGGCATATTAAATTGTTAGTGGACGAGGGTCTAGCGCATGCCCACTTGTCCACTACACACTCATTAATAGCGCCAAGTTTGTTTATCCTATAACTTATCAGGCAGAGGAGGTGGCAGCACGACAGATTTTAAGCCTAGTAGTGTGGTTTTGCGAATCACTACATTCATACACTGGCCCATCTTTCCTATGAGAATCCAATGAAACATGACACGTACGAAGTTGCTGGTGGCTCGACTTCACACAATTCAGTTCATGAACATTGGCTTCAACTAACCCCTTTGAAAGGATGCATTAGACTCAAGTTTAGATCGTGCTGACGATTGGCAGTGGCGAACACCTTTGACACAGCCGTGGGATGAACTCTGATCATGTTTGTTTGAATGACTCTTGTTGATCACTGTGTTACTGACTTCAAATTATGCACAACTGAGCCAACATACTGAGGGGTCTAATCACATACACTTGTGAGTCATGCTCAGGATTGTCCTATCGCCTCTGGAGAAGAAGCACTAATTCTGTTGTTAATTCCATTCGATGGCCCCATCATAATGTTATCACGAAACTTAGCAATTTATTTGTCAGATGTTCTTGATTGCTGATAGGTAGTCGATAATGACTTGATTAATATAAACTGTACAACGCCCATTGCGCACCACTGACAAATTTTAACAAGAGGGAAATCTCACTCCAGCTCTCCTTTTTGAAAGGGACTAGATGAAAAACCTGAGCGTGAATTTTATAAACAATTGCAAGTGATTTTCAGCCTGTCTCAATCAAGTCCTCTGCTGACTATCAGTGGGCGTTGTTTTGTCTCCAATCGCTGATTTTGATGTAGTTCGGAAATATCTTTTTTGGTTCTGGACCGTAGTTCTGTTCATGCGACTCCTAAGCTCATGTACCTATTTTGCCTCGGGACTGATTAGATAGTATTCGGGCTGTAGCTATCGTAACAGTGGATAAAATGACTCTGGAGGAGGTATTCTGATGAAGTACTAGAGAAAATGAGACCATGCAGAGGTGATGACAATCGCATAGTTTCATGTACGTCATTGACTGCGGTATATCGGACAATGTTTCTGATTCGAATTGTAGATGGCCACGAGAACCGTAGTCTAACAGACGATATCTGTCATCTTTGACCAAGGGAACCGACAAGATCTTAACAAACCATCCAGGCTACGTCGTCCTCTGACAATCTGGTCGTATTCAAAAAAGTCACGGTTGTCTCACTAAACAACTGTTTGTACGGTAAACTCCTAAGGGATAAACTTGGTCTACACATTGCAAGTGGCGCGCTATGGTTAGTGCACAATATTTGTGGTTCAATTCAATGAGCAATGGTTCGCCTCCGTACTCTTCGTGTTGTCAGTCCTCCTGGCGTGGGCTGATTGGTTTAGCAAACGTTTACGATTGTTACCTTTGTTGATATCCTTCTTGATGTATTGATTGGCTCCAGACAAACTGGACCGTCTGTGATGTCAAGCGAACGGCTCAAAATAATAGTCGTTATTAGTACTTTAGTTCCATTGCCTCCTTAACAGTTTTTCTGAGCTAATACTTTCTCCTTCTCCATGATTTTTTGACAGCTAAGCATCAGCGTTAACCGTCCTCATTATGGCCTTCAACTTTGATGCTGATGATATGCTTTAGTCTTCAAGTAGTACGGTATTCTTTAAAGGTGCAAACCCAGCTTCTTACATCCTCCTGAGCCGGTTACCTGGCGATTTGTGGACAAATTACGAAATAATATCGATAGAATCCCTAGGCTTATTTTCTTAAACGTTGCTGATGACACACTAAACGAGATCAAAGATAGTGGATAGACATGTGAACCAGCATTCGATGTGGCAAACACGCGAGTAAACTGCCAGTTGATTTTCTCTACAAACTCATGCTCTACTTCTGAAACTTCCCAGTGGAGTAACTGGTACCAAAATGTTTTCTAGCCACTCACTCCAAAGGTGCACATAGTTATCAGCGTTTTACTTCCTACGATTGCTTATAAAAATGCAGATGCTTTAAAGTCAATCACCGAGTAATGACGTGATCCACACACTAAAAGTCAACCCAGAATCCATCTTGTTCTTCAACCTCTCTAGATCTTTCGGTACGACGCAACATTGGGTGAGAGATAAAAGTAGGTTGCATTCTCCGGTTACCACGTAGACTTACCAAACTGTGATAAATAAAACAAGTGGAAAAACTCAATGTAGTTTTTCACGCACTAACCTGTTCGCGGTCCATTCCTTTGACCAACAACATATCGTACCGCTGACGAAGCTTTGCTTGCTCTCTGGCCAGTTCTGCATATTGCGTACGCATACGACAATATCGTTCACCCAGCTGACTGTTAACTGTTATTAGACGCTGCATCTCCATATCACGCCGAGCCAATTTCAAGGTAGCATCCTTCAAACTGTTTATCAAATTCTCCGTATGCTGCCTCAATAAAAACTCAGTTTTTGGTTCAGTTTCTTCGTTGCTTCTAGTACGTTTCGTTTCATAAGCTGCAAACTGCGTTGCCACTGGCCATGGCTGTAAATGTCCTACTGGTGTTCGTATTCGGTCTCCTTTGTTTTGCATGTCAGCGACAAGAGTTTCTTCTCCGTCTGACATCTTCGGTGACGTTGAGGAGTTGGGTTGTTTCTGATTGTCTGTGAGAAGTGGTTGCTCGCTTTTGTGTGATCCTCTGGCAAGATTCCACACATTGCGCACCCTCTGACTGAAAGGCAAACCACGTGAAAGTTTACGTTCAACCTGACCAGATATAGGAAGACTAGAAGCGAGACCCATCTCAGTCGGCTCCGAGTTGAGTTCGGACTCGGTGGCACCGCCAACGATTACGTCGACGTCTTTCTCGCTATCATCCTCTTCGTTGTCCGCTTTTGATGCACCTGATACACTTTTCAGTTCAATTTCATCATTTGAACTTGCTCTGGAATACGTGGAATAATCCATTCCACTAATCGGCGATGTCATGGGTACAACTTTTGGGTCATCGCCCGTGTTAGCAATCGCCTCTTTTGAATCATCTCGCACGGTTCGACACACTTTCAGATTCATTACTACTTGGTTATTTTCGTTATCCGTGTTTTTTTCGTCAGGCACTGGGGTACTATTTTTAGTAGTGGGCCTCGGTGTTTGAATCTCAGGTTTGACCTTATTTACTGATCTGGATGACCATTGCCTCCAACTTCGTCGGTGACTGCCAGCAAAAGTCATTGGCCGATTTTCCTTCATTCTTGACCGCCGCTTTTGCTGACGACAGGACTGTGAAAGCATTTCTACGGAGTTGACAAACCTTTGTTATTTTCTACTTAGCTGATATAATGAGAGCACCTTTTGGTGTTATCATTAAGGTCCATATGGTGTTTATTTCATCAACAGGGATAACCATTTTAGGAAAATAACGTCCATGTTATGCACAATGCTCGAGCGTCTACTGGAAATAAAGTGTGCTCGTGATCTCTCGTGCCACAAGCTTCTGCAGATTTAAATCAACCAATTGAATTGCAAGATCAATTCCTATTGACCATTAATCACCTGAAAGAACAACGTAACCTTCCTATTTCAGTAATTTGCATCAACAAGTACTAGATAAGTGGTTTTGTTGAGAATGAACATATGCCCAGAGGTCATCAAAGTTAATTTAATGCGCTCACCAAATGTGCGTGCAGAAAGACGAGTGGACGGTCACGTGACGTTCAGCCGGCTGGATCAATTGAGCCTAGCCAGTAACTTATCTGCCATCGTTCTGTAGGTATTAAAAGCTGACAACAATAACGCTGATCTACAAATTATCACGGTCTGACAGCAACAAAACTCCTCTGCTTGTCAGTTTACTGATTGGGCCAGTTTCTTTTTATGTCATCCTTTGGTAACCTTCACATGTACCAAATTTGTAGGTCTGTCCATCTTATTTAATTATTACAAGTAGTATGAAAAGTAGCCCAACGTAGCCACAAATTAGACCGGTGTTCGACTGCAGCTGGACTCCCCAGGGCAAGTTATATTCACTGATGCTATATTTCTTTAAAGAAAATTTAAAATTATGGACTGATTTATGACAGTATTCAATTTAGTCCCAACTTGTAGGTTTGTAGGAGCATTTCTTATGAATGCCTGACCATGCAGGAATGTTTCTATCTGGCTCGTTCCAAACCAGCCTTGCGGTTCCCGTACACTTACTTTCGACAAATTTTACGCATAGAACTGTCACTAATACTCCAGGCCAACCAAACATTCAAAATATCGCAGGTGATTTATTATACTGTCTATGGTTGAGTTTCGTTTAATCCTAGTCGCATTTTTGAAGCCGTGTACGGGCCGGGGAATACGTTTCAGTTTGTATATAAGATCAGCTTACAAGAGTTCTTGACTTCGACTGGGTTCAAATCTGCTATGGGGAGCGCATACAACTAAGTATCATGTGCGAAACTACCTGGACTACGACGTCACATTGAGATCTCACAAATCGTTAGCTTCAGTTTTAGTCTGAGTGCAGCTGATCTTGTTTTTAACGTTTGTCTGGGCTGGTTCAACCTGTTTAGCATTTAGAGAAGGCTAACCATAGAATAATTGTACGGGGAGTTCGGATGACCCTTAAGAATAACAAACGGTGTACAGTTCCTCGTACGCAGACCAAGGATATTTCTCAGCTCGTTGAATTTAGGATATTCTGCATAACACACAAATGCACCAAACATGGTACTACTCACTGATCCTCAAATCTCCATCTTCAAAAGTGCTTCATGTACAGTTGGAAGATTCAACACTTATCAGGGAAGGTTTCGTTATTAGGTGTAACAATAATGTAGCGAAAAGGCATTCAATAAAACACAATCTTTATTGTCCAACACGCTAGTTACCATGCCACACGCACGCCCACGATTTTGAATCACAATTCCAGTCCACAACACTCCCCGGTTTCCGCTCACACGTCGTGTGCACTTCTGTCCGGTTTGTGTGTGATCGGCGCCTTCTATCCGGGGATTTTCCGCCTGCTACTTCTCGTCCGTTGATCCGATTTCGTTGAGCGATGGCTCGTCCGGTCGTTCGTGTTTTCTTCCGTCTATCCACAATGGGATTTGACTGCCCTCCACGACCGTGTGGAGATATTCCCGCGAGTGTTGGAATAATCACGCCTCTGATTTGGTCATCCATCCTCTTATGGCTGCCATGTCTCGCCCGTTGGTCCGATCCGATCGAGCGATGACTCATCCGGTCGCCCACGCCGTCCTCCATCCGCTCGCTGTAGATTTTTGAACGCACCTTCCTCTTGCGTTAAGGTATTCCGTCGAGAGTTGGAATACTCGCACCTCCTGTCTGACAGTCCACCATAATAATACCAACTGTTCAATTTCATTTGTACAAGCAGGAAATATAGAAATATCATAATGTGTTACAAAATTCGTCAATAAGTACTAAACTCAACAAAATGTCTGTGTATAGCTTTTACTATTCTCAACTATGGGAAATCTATAACCGTTTGATCAGACGATGTCTACTTAGAACTGTGTTAAGCGGTTCTAAGATTCGTAGTTTTTTGGTCTTTCTCAGTCATAGCAACTTAATGGAACCTCGTCCAGAGTGAGAAGTTGATCCTGTTTCCCGTTTCTTGAGATCCAGCGACTCCCCCTACTGGCTTTACTGTTCACTGGCCGCATTCGTTAGAATTCTAACAACAGATAATACGTTCGAGACGCTCGTACTAGCACCCCTGTAATCTAGGCGGATTCACTTCAACCTTATACGTTAACTATGTCGCTTTCAAGCGCATCAACACTTGTGAGGAATTTACACACAAACGTTTTTGCCCGTCCAGTGAGTTTCTCAAACAGTTTCCCAAAGGTAACCTCGTGGCAAAACTATACATTTCCGGAAACCTACTTCCACAAATTTCCGCTCACATAACTTCAGTTCTCTCTCCCATCTAGCGGCATTTTTGCGATAGGTGTAAAACAATGAATGATCTGAAAAAAGATTAATCAGAAGCTCACATTATAGTATTTTAGACTAGTATTCGTTTTAATGTGACATTGTAAATATATGGTTTACTAAGTGTGATGCAGATGAATAGTTTGTTCAACTTTCATGTACACCAGTTAAAATTGTAGTAATCTAGAATGAATCCAGTATGGAATCCTCAATTGGTAGTTCTATCTGTTGCATGTGGCGAAAGTACGCTGTTGTCGACTTTCCTCTCATTGCACAATTCACACAGACACTCTGATCCCTCCGAAACCATACTTCTAGTAATTTTCTCGTAATTCTTGCAACTGGCGTATCGGATCAAGCTGATTGTTTTCCGGTAGTTTCGATCTTTAACAGTCTACTCTCCACTATTCAGTCTTTTTGTTTAAGCCCAGGGTGTAAAGACCTTCAACGATGAACTCACAGAATTCAAGTCAGCAGACAGCTCTCGCTCTGATCTCTGACTCTGACTCCTGGTACATCTCAGGAACCAGACCCCATGATAGTAGTGAACGTATCAGACTGACCACAGGTACACTTTTTGTTAGATACCAGGTGTGGTATGATCACAAAAGGTGTTTAGTATGCAAAACTGTCAGCCACCGGACGACGGTTATAATTTGCGTAAAAATACACCATAAACACGAACACTACTCTGTATGGATGACACTTTTTCCCATCCACTGTGGGTAGCGAAGCTCCAGTTTCTTTGTTAAAACGCTCCACACGGTGTAACTAAGCGTTTTAAATCGTCACGTCCCTTCTTCTATCTTCCTAAAGCTTGGAATTGTTGTTAATTTCAGCGTGTGAGCCGTTCGTTTGTGTTCGCCACATACTACTCACTTGCAATGTGTCGCCTTATACAGCAGCTGTATGCTTCACGTTAATCCAGGAAAACTACTGTTCGTCATACTAAAGCAGATATGGTCCTCGACATAACAGCAACAGTTGCATTAGCAGCAGAGAAGTTTATCAACCCCACGAAGAAAATTCCTATTATCCGTCCGTTTTCTATCGCAGAGGAATCCAGAACTGCTCAACGGGTTTATTCTGCCGTGGTCTGGAGGGCTACAGTACAGTTGTGGTGGGAAATGTATTTCTTACTAACTAAACCCAAAAGTAGTGACCCACAAGGGCACGCATTTTCGAACTACCTAGTAATTCACACTAAGTTTTGTCGATAAAAGGTTATAAGGTTTCGACGTATCCCATGAGGGACGTCGTTTGTTACACTGTTCTTGTTTTATTATATAACCACATCAAATAAATTGAACCACCCCTTTTCCATCTAATGAATAAGGTGCGGTCATCAGGAAAACCCTAGCATTTCGTCCGCTGGAGTTTTGTTTGTACATGTAATCTTCCCTAGTATCGGAGAACGTTATGGGCAGTGATTCAAGTAGATGATTAGAATTCGTCTAGGGTGATCACTCACTGACACAGGCCCACAACCTTATCAGCGTACGCACAGGTGTAGCCCCGTGTGCATAAGTAACGATAGGTAAAAAAGAGAAGACATTTCCTTACTACCAGATCCCCTAGGCCGTCACAGATCTTAATCACTAGACTGTAATAGACTGCCAGCAATAATCTTTTGCTTACAGTTAATGAATGCTGATTTCCTCCTAGTGATGTTTGTGATGGTCAAATATTTTCATTTATCTTAATATGGTTTAACACATTATTTTGAGTGGATCCCAGCTCATACTGCATACGTTATCTATAACTCAGCTAAACAAGTGAGCAAGATCGTGCACCGCGTGATAAAAGCTGTCCGAGAGAAGCGAAAAGTTGTGAAATCTATCTTTCATCTAGTTTTACCTCGTTGCAATTCAACAATGGAATTACCAAATTACGGTAATTAGTATGAATTATATGAGAGAGTGAATGAAAGTGAATGGCACTGAAACTTGCAGTTCTGACAGAGCTGGTGTGATGATTATGTTGAATGCTGACTGTGTCCGGCGGTGATGGAGTGAACACACCTACTTTGGGGTCATGTTTCTCTTTGAACCTGGAGTAAAGGACTTTTATGTTGCGACATCAAATATAACACGTCCTAACGGTAACTGAGAGACTTATGTAGGTGACAAAGTTGATGGGTTCACGCACGTACATATATGGTTAAATGAATTCACCTCATTCGTTTTTATCATTGGACTGCCAAGGGTGACATCTTAAGTTGGCGGTCAGAACTTGCAGAGGTTTGTTTCTATCGTAGTCCCTATCAGAATGTTACCAGACAATACACTTTTCGTTTCTACATAGGGTGAAAGTGAATTTTACATTTAGATCACTCAAAGACTTCCTCCAATGCAAACAAGCAAACTAAAAGTAGCAATTCCCGCAAATTTAAACGGCTTACTCTATCCTACCACGAAATCTATTTTGCTCGATGTTCTGAACATCAGCAGGCCCATAAAATCCAAGGCACATATGATCTGGTGGATCACGTGACTGAGTAAATTACCATATTGATTTCGATCGTCCTTTACTTATTATCAATTTAGAACAATGCATATTGATATAATATATTGATATTAATAATATCAAACCGTACGAAATAATTGAAGTGATACCGCATGTCAACTGAGCACCTAGCAACCTGAACAAACTTGGAACTGTTTTTCGTTTGTGGAATATATCGCTGGGAAGAATACAACTACAATGGATGATGTCTATGAGATCTAATGATGAAATCGGTTGTAACGGTTTAAACTTTTGTTCGACTTTATCACAGCATTTTTTGGCTGCACCCTCTGAATTCGTTCGTACTTTTCAGATCGCATGAGATCACCGGAATATCAAATAGTAAATTTATTCCATCAGCATGTAAGCGTGAACTTGACTGTTATATTATAACAACAGTGGAGCTTATTTTGGACACTTTAGGCTCATAATTACGCAGTTAGGTTCAATTGGTTGAAAGATAAGATTTTCCGTGAAGCTGCATTGACAGTTGGCTACATGCAAATCCAGGTTACGCTTCCACGTATTCTCTTTAACTTAACTCCGCTTTATCTCTCGAAAATGATCAACGACAGGTATATTCAAGCCGCAAAATTCAATACTTCATCCTCCAAGCAAGCACCATCAAGATAGGGTTAACGTGTCTTGTATGTGGAAACACATACTGTAACAATGAGCCCAGGACAGGCGACTTGTGAACTGTTACTGATAAGTAATGTGGCTGAATTAATAACTTCGAAGAGATCAAGTTGTGGAAAATTAGACCACCACTCGAAACAATTGAAGGAATTACGTATCCGAAAGCGGCAAACGCTCTGCCAACTGACCGACGAAGCTACACCGAGCCCTGGAAAATGTAAGCCCACCTATCCTCCTTCGAACTGTGCTAGCACATTAATACCACCACACCGATCGAAAGCGGCTCACCGATGAAAATGTAAATCGACACATACAAGCCATCAGTGCACTAGGTTGACGATTCACATACCGTGTTTAGTGATTTCTCGGCTATGAACAAAATTGTGTCACTAACTCCCGTACCCTTGACCGGCGATTTAGGTCAAGGTACGAACTGGTACGAACTCGATCTTGTGTCTTTTGGTTGACCTATAGGGCGCATAGACAAGTGAGTATGGGACTGTTGATATACACACGACTGACAATAGGGAAGTAGTATATCTGAAGCTTATGTTTGTGCAAGTCAAGAAACGTGCTGTAGGAACAATAGGAGGTTCGAAATAGTGGCCCAAAAGGCGGTCAAGAGTTTCTTTGATCAGCATAACGAAATAAGTTTAGACACGATATTAGAAGAAATGTTGAACGACAGTCAACCATAGATAACTCATAGCCTTCTGATATTAGCAGTCTAGTAGACGAAGAGCAAGACCAAGGTAACGGTGTTATCGTGACACTGCCGTATCAGAAAAACTCAAATTCACGTTTCTGAATGAATGTTGTAGCGACTATGAACAGTAATATTTTTCATAGTCACAAGCAGTTATACTTTTCCGATGGTATTGGTTTGTTCACTTACTTTTGTTTTAGTCAAGCTGTTCATTTGTTTTACCTGTCTCGGAACAAAAATACAACTCGCTGCGTGTCTGTCGTCCGTTTCTATAGTCTATTTTCCAGAGTCGATATCAATACATTGGAGTCAATACGCTGAGTCCTTGTTTTTCATTATTGTTCGGTTTTCGACAGTGACGACTAACTGAATATGATTTTGTTGGACTGTTCCAACGATATCCCATCAGAGCATTTTAATAAACGCACATTCAGCCACTTGCTCTGATTATCCAGATCACGGTTATCAATCTTCCATTTGAAGCATGAATAGAAACAAAAAGAACCGTAAGTGACGAGGCGATGTCACACTTGAGGTAGGTCTTGTAAATGCATTTTGTTTGGGCACTGAGAATTCTGGGCGACTAAGTGTCAGTCTAATTCAATTTAACTCGTATCTCATAGTGTTGGGTTGGAATCACTGGTTAACCTCCTTCGTAAAGAAGAACTCAAGGCGAGGCAGCAAACATGGTTGCCCCGTGAAAGCATGACCGGGATTCTAGTCAGTGACAAGGATATACACTACTGACGAGTTCTCGTGTATAGTGCTTCATTCCGAAAGGGTTTAACTGAAAAATCTATGAGACTGAGACAGCTGTAATCAGTTGTACGTGACATTTAATTTATGAAAAAAACAGGTGCTGGTTATCAGGTTCATGGATAATCCGAGATCTTATAGCGTTTACTCTGCATATTTATAACTGATTGGCCTGAAACTCTGTATCCACTGAAGAGATGGTGTACGGTGTTTATGTCGCAAGTAGATTACATGTACATATCATGCCCTTTCCAACAGTTTGTTAATATCAGTTTCTTCATAGAGTCCAGCAGTGATGATGCACAGTGAGTTAGTCCTATCCGGCTTATAAGCCCAAATGGCATAAAACCCTGTTGATTCATTTATCTCAGTTTAGTAGACGTCTTTTCCAGAAATTGTATTCTGACCTTCCACTCTGTGTTTTACTGATTATTAACTCACGTTGTCTTTGGAACATAAATAACAGTCCTCTCGACCATGACAGGTTGCTCGAAAACGTTCAGATGTAATTAACAATCAGGCTTGCTTTAACTGACCACCGACAGTATCATCAGCTGCACGAGTGAAGGCTCTTCGTTCACTTTTTAGTGTCGCGTGTATCACTGTTTGTATCAAAACAACCCGGCTTGGTGTGGGTTGTGAAAGTTTCAAAGCTTCGCTAGTCAGACGCCCTCATTTTTTCACTCGTTCATAGATGACCACTGACGTGACGAATCATTTGGCTCGTATATTAATTTCATAACTATCTGTCTCCAGTTCTCTGGATGGCGACGCTTGAATTGATCGCGCGTACCTGGCGAACTCAGGCCTGAAGAACTTAGCACAACCGTCTGTGTTTTAAGGACGTCCGTCAGCTCCATGATTAAAACATTGATACCGAGTGGCTAACATGCAGAATTGAGTCCGCTGTGAAACACTTGATCTTGACAATGGAATAGATACTACCCGGTCCCATAACACACCGACAGACTAATAATAGTAACTGTCGCATTCCCATAGACTTTCCAGTCGGCCCCTTTCGAAAAGGAGCACTAGACTCGAGTTTGGCTCTGATTAGAGCTCGTCAGTAGTGCATATCATTGCCACTGCAGAGACTAGAACCACGGACACGCTGTTCATGAGGCAACCGCGTTTACCATTACGCCAATTACCTCACGTTAGGCACGACCGAAGTATCATATGTGAACACAACCACATTCGCTTGTGAGTAATGATTAGGTTGCCCGATCGCCTCGAGAGGAGACACAGTTACTATCTGTAAACTCCGATCGATCACACCTCGACTAGGACTTCTCTCCAAGTTGAAATTACAGAAATCATCGCCTTGTTGAGCGGTATTTGATTATTGATGAGTAGTAGGGGATTTTGATTTTCATATGGATTGAACATCACCCACAATTGATCGCAGCTGTCGCATTCCCATAGACTTTCCAGTCGGCCCCTTTCGAAAAGAATCACTAGGCACGAGTTTCGCTCTCATTAGAGCTTGTCAGTAGTTCAATCTATATGAAAATCAAAATTCCCTACTACTCATCAGTAATAATAGTAACTTAAACACGTGGGATGTTGCAAACCACAATACGCTCCGTTGATAAGCGGACTAGACACAAACATGAGACCGGGTCAGCGTGGTCCGCCGCTGCGACCGGTAAGGATGATCCTTCGCGTCGCGTCGCACACGGGTGTTGTATGTGTGAGTACATCCATTACATTCACCTCGTATCTGATTGGCTGCTCACACACTCGCGTGATACACCGCGACTATGATTGGTTTAACTATAACTCGTTCACTGGTTTAATGTCACGTGTTACATCTGTGGGCCAGATTGCATACATGCTGTTTACGCTCGTTACGATTGCCTTGTGTTCTGATTTACGATACAACAAATGGCGTCGCGGGCATTGCTACCTTCATTGAATGCACCTGCAACATTTTGGATGGATCCAGTAATATTTCCAATCCCAGATTCGTGGATCACATGGAAAACGACGTTTACGGATTACCTGGATTTGCTCAATGTGTTAAATCCGTCGTTGGACTTGACAGAGCCAACTAAACTTAAACCTCTTCGCAATCATCTGGGTACTGAAGGGCAGAGACAGTTTGACATTCATTCTCTGCGTCATAAAACCACCCTAGAGGATGCCTTAAACACTATTGACAAAATACCAGGGGCCGTTACCAACGTATACGCCTCTAGGTTTATTTTTCCCCGCATCTGTCAGTAAACTAGAGAACCACTGGAAGGATTCATTTCTCGATTTATAAGAGCCATCCGTCCGTGTGAGTATTCTAAAATACCTACTAAGAAACTTGAAGACTGCATGCTCATACAGCAGTTTATCTTTGGAGTACGGACTTATAAGAGCCATCCGTCCGTGTGAGTATTCTAAAATACCTACTAAGAAACTTGAAGACTGCATGCTCATACAGCAGTTTATCTTTGGAGTACGAAATGATAAAATTCGTGAATCTCTCTTGAATGAGGATGCATCCAAAATATCTTGGGAGAAGGCTTGTGAAGTGGCCCGTATTAAAGAGCATGTTCGATCGCAATGTGAATTGTTCCCAAAGTCGCCATAGCCGGTATCAGTGGTCGAAAATTTGAAGCCGTCAGCTACCTTACAATCTCTCGGAAAATGTTTCCGTTGTGGATCAACAACACATCGAGCGAATAATCTGGAATGCCCAACAAGAACTGCTAACTGTTCAAGTTGTTCTGTCATTTTGCAACAGTCTGCTGTACACGTTCGGTACATGCATTAGAAGGAAGTACTGTTACTGAGCCAGAAGAACTACATACCGTAGAAACAATTTGTGCCTCACGTTCTGACGAAGTATGTATGTATGATAAAGAACCACGATTACCACGTTCCGATGTTCGAACCATTTATTTTCTAACTTCGGCCTTAAAACTGCCTCTTGAAATGAAACTAGACCCTGCATCTCGAATAACTATAATTCCCTATTCATTTTATGAGCGTCATTTCAAGCATCTACCTGTGTACCCAACGGTTCATAAATTTGACAGCTACTCCAACGCACCCATATAAATGAAAAGATTTATATTACTCCAACTGTGTGTTGAACTTTCTCCATCTGCTTCTGTTGCTGTGTATATATGCAACACTGACAGAAAACCATTGTTAGGTCGTAACGCAATGGTTGCTCTCAACCTGGTACCTTCTGTTGAACGTATGACAGTAACTTCTATTGACGTGCCACTATTGCATCATAAATATCCACAATTGTTTGCTGATTCAATTGGTCGTGCAGTCAACGTGGCCCACCAAATTCGTTTGAAGTCGGATGCAAAACCGTCCTCCATATCACAGCCGCGACCGATACCTCTTGCAAAGCGGGATGCAGTTTCTGCCGCTATTAATTCGATGCTTCAAAATGACATAATTGAACCAATACCATGCTCGGCTTGGGTACACCCATTAGTTGCGGTCTTCAAAAAAGACGGTAGCGTTCGATTGTGCACAGATCTTCGGGCACTTAACGATCAAATTGTGGTTGAAAAATTCATTTTACCTAATCATGATGAACTGTTAATTAGACTTACTGGAGCAAACTTTTTCTAAAAATTGGACATCAAAAGTGCTTTTTTTCATATGTCGCTTACAGACGATTCCAGACCTCTCACGGCGTTTCTCACTACAGTAGGTCTGTTCCAGTACAAAGTTTTACCAATGGGCTTAAGTTCAGCTCCATCAGCTTGGCAAAGATTTATGACCCAGTCTTTATCTCCATGTTCTATTGTGTACATGGATGATATATGTGTTTTCGGAAAATCTAAAGAAGAACATGATTTCAACCTTCACTCTGTGTTAGACCGTCTCCATCAATTGAATTTGCGTTTGAACATGAACAAGTGTGTATTCTGTGTAACTGAAATATCATTCCTCGGCCATATCATATCTGGTAAAGGAGTTCACCCCAACGTGAAGA
>JTDE01007037.1:13307-35308 GCA_014338405.1 Paragonimus skrjabini miyazakii | reverse complement strand
CATCTGACTGCACATCACACAACCGTATTGACAAAATTGTTGACCCAAAAATTCATTCAACAAACCATACACGTCAAAAAAACCGCTATTTCTTAAACAACCCTTCGATCGTTCAGGAACCATTTTCAAAACGACTTCCACCACATTTAACAACGGGAACAGTTGACTGAATGATAACTCGCAATATCGCCATTCACTCAAACTAACTAACTCGGATTAGATTATCAAACAGTAAAAACATTTCGGGCGATCAAAATCCAGTTAAATCTAAGGCTTCAACGAAATGAGAGAGAAGAATGCTGGATGCACAGACTCACTTTTATTTCCATCTGGCTAAGACAGAATATGGGTTTGAGTTGTTCCATACATTAATCCTAATCGAACCACCTTCCTACCCATATACCATTAACGTCGCACTTGTTACTTGTTCATAACCGTACTTCATTCGAGAATCTCCGGTAGTGTCCAAAATCAGTCAGTCACTATTATTCAGTGGTAGTATACACGACATCGTTTCCCAGTCATGAGATCCAATGTGATTGTACTCGGTCTTAACCTGAGAGATGGATATACCACACGTGATCATGAATAGATGAGTTAGACGACGAACGTTTACTACTTACTTGGTAAAAGCTCAACTCATGTAATTTACTATTCAACACTTAGAAGTCATGATTGTTGGGCAGGTTTATTCTCGAAACAGCTTGTGGATATCACTGTCGACATGGACTGAGATATGAGCGGCTGAAGTTTTGTGAATCGCCTGATATCTCTTCATCAGTAAGAGTGAGGAAATAGAAATGTATTCAAAATTCATTCTTTATTAAGGTAAGTTTAAGAATAACTTAATTTCCCTTTCAGTCGTGTCCGCATAACATTTTTGTTAGACAGTGAGAAGATACTCAACTATAAACTGTTTTACCAGAAAGTTCATAGAGGAGTGAACATCGAACATTTTACAAATAAAACCATGATAATGTTGGTCCTGGAAACTGTCCTAGTTTATTACATAAAACGAATACCGCGTGACAGATTCAGAAGCATCAACTTATTGTCATTTTTAAATTGCCAGTGAACTAGCCGATTATACCCACAATTGTAATGTTGTACCACATGAATAAAAGCACTTCAGCACGTGTATTCCTATCTAACATTTTCTGAGTTAGACAGCTTGTATACACATCAGCGTTAGCTGACAATGAGTGTTGAATAATGCTCGATCACTGAATGAGTGTTTCTTGACTCATGATGCAAATGAAGACTTTCCGAGTCGTAATACATTTCATTTGAAAATCACTTCTAGACGATCAACGTTTTGAGCAGTTGTGATGTTTGCTGTCAGTCCCAGCTAATGTGGACCCATTGACCATCACGCAAGAGTTAATATGTGATTTCGTTACTCTAGTCCACATGATAATTGGCCCAAAAAGCAGTCGTCAATAAACGGTGTAAATAATAGAGATTGAACAGGGCCAATTATCATTGTGAATTCAATATGTGCTCTGTTCGTCTGTCAGATAATTTTGTTCTAGCCGTTCACAAACGATTGATACCGGATAACCGGTGTTCGTCGTTTGTATTCCGATCTCAAAACTCAAACGAGTAACACAGCAAAACGAACAAAGTTTCTATTCAATTCGCTGCATGCATTGGATATTAGGCACGGACCAATGAAACAGATAGTCTCTACAGCGATGCCATAATGATATCTGTTCGACCAATAAGGTATGAGCCAGCCTGTTAAGCTGAATATGAAGTAATGAAATAGTTCGCATGATCGCTCATTTATGCTTCCGTGTAGACGGACAGTGACAACCGTAGCTAACCGGAACAGATGTTGAGTATATTTGTGATGATGTTCAGCATTTGTTCAGTTGATCTAACAGAATGTCCAGAAGATCTAATGCACATTGGCGACGGAATCTGCATCATCCAGTTCGCAGATAAAACTAACTATTGTGAAGCTCATCGAATGTGTGATGAACAGGGCCGCCATCGCAAAATTCGCTTATTCATGATCGGAAGGAATGCCAGTAGACTGCCCACTTCTATTACAGAAAATATGACCGTCCATGTTGGAATTCACAGCTTATTGGGCGGTCCGCAGGGGCGTCACTCTGAGTGGCAGGTCAGTGAGCCAGGTTATATTTCGAGCACATTAGGCGAAAATAGCAAGGCTTTAGTGTTACGTCCACCCGTACTTGAGCAACTGACGATTATGAAAAAAGGCAAAATGCAAGCCGTTTCAGTGGACGAAGTATCAACAACGGTGGTCTGTGAGAAATCTGAAAGAAAACATCCCAACAAAGTTGAAAGTTCGAAGTTCAGCAAGAATCATCCATGGCCATTGATTAGCAACTTCATGGAATCTGACCGATCAGTGGGTTGTTTTCGAAATTATTCAACGACAACCGCTCTGGCTTGCAGTTTAAAGTGAGTAACTACATAGACAGTTGACCGAGTGATTCTACTCTCTTGGTTACCCTGATAAAGCGTTCATTCATTTTAACGAAATACAATTTTATGCTAAACCTGGCACTAGATGTTTTGTGTACATTTGTCTATCTGCAAACAAATAATGTGCCCTTGTTCTTTACAATGAGCTACTTTAATTTTGTATGTAGTGTCAGCCAACAAAATTCCCCAGTATATGCAAACTTGAGATGAATAGATACAACGGTATCCACTACTTGAATAGTCAGCCATCGACTATTAATGTTTGTTTGAGTCTGCTTGAAAACGGAAAGGAAAACAACCGGACACGTTACATGGCCTTCAGGAGTCAGTGAAGCGGTAAGTTCAGTCACAGTGTCCAACATTGTGCTGCTATTCCAAACAGACAATGAGCAAGATTTCTTAAACGGACAACATCACACATGAATATTGCCAGTTTTGTAAAATTGTCACATAAAATTTTCTTCACTTCAATTTTAGGTGTCGAAAACTTGACAAGTGTTATTCATTCTACTTCAACAAAGAAAGCAAAATCTGCGTTCTGTCGCTGCATATTGACTCACGTTTGCCCATCTCAAGAAGGGCCACACCGGGTACCTGGGAACGCTTTGGAAGGATGAACTGAATGTGTCAATACTGAGTTGGACATTTGCATGTTTATTAATTCTACCTCATAATTCACTGGCATTAATACCATCTATGATATGCACACGTCATAGTGCTGAAGTGTATTATCGTTGCTTTCAAGGTCACACGAGTTCTTGGACTATCAACCAGTCACTATGCACACTTGGTCTTAATCTCAGTTCTCTGTTTATGTCATACAATGTTTTTGGTTTTTCACATGACCATTAGATCATAATATATGTAGACTCTCTACCCCAATTGAACAGTCATTGCAAACAAGAACTATTTCAATCATATTGTCCCTAAAGCGTGTTTTTCCTTGAGAATGACCAGTCGTCAGCTGCATATTCTCTTGAATATTCAGCAATGGGAACACCGGAATTTGTCATCTTTCCTTAAATAACGTGTAGTGCGATGCTTTGCAAATTTTATTTACATTCAATTTATCTCGGGCTATTAATCAACCGATCTTCGCCATTTCTTACTACGCATTTATCACTCACCTGGTCTATGCAAAACATTAACGACCTACATAAGAGTTAGAACGGAGTCAAGGCGTTATAAATATTTAGTCACGCAATAAGCTGCTTGATGTTAGAACTTTACATTAATATGCACAGTATTATTAAGAAACCGGAATAATGTCAGTTGATGTTGAACCAATCACTTGAGCAGAAATGCAAACAGACTGTCTGTTTAAGAAGACCTTGCATGAGCAATCAATTTAGATGGTGAAACAGCTTAGCGATCAATGTTAGTTGTGTTAGCTGAACAAAAACTTACTTTTCTGTGGACCTACACACTGTTAATCAATAATTGACTGAATAGCTAACACTAACGTTTGGGAACATATTTCAAATTAAAGAATGAGATGAACACATAGTTTCGGGCATCTAAACTGACATTTCGATTTAAACTGGGCGATTTTCCCCAAAGTTGTAGCATGTCACGGTCATGGTCGTATGACTATTGACCGAACAAAAAACACGTAATGTATAAATGTCATCAGATCCGACGGAACCCTATGAACATGTTAAATATGCACCGTTGAAACGAACATCAACATCAGAATGAAAACGATTTGAAGCCATGTGCAATGGCAAACAGCAAGATGGTCACTGAATGTTGAGGTTGTAACAGATATTGGAGAAATGTTCATTGACGATACGTTCCTATAAACACTCATCTTACGACCATTTTATTGGGTCTAGTGATACGGAAATAGAATAATTAGAACATATCAAGCTCAGAGTCAATTTCGAAGCTGTAGTAAAAACACCATGAATATGTGCAATTCTATAGTATTCCGCGGATGAGAGACCCATGTAAGTAACAGTAATCCCCTGTGAAAAGGACAGAATATCCACGTGCTAAAACGAATAGTAGGACAGTAAATCACAGAAGCGTTGAGTTGGAGGCCACAAACACAACCACCCAATGGAATACATAAATTCATGAGAAGAGTTTATTCAACAACATATGCGGAACAAGAGCATCATAACGTGAAGCGGAGTGCGTGTGTACAAGCCACCAAATCAAGTATTTTGCAATCATTCATTAATCTGTTTCACTGGCGTTTGTTACGCCTGATCCAAATAGCTAGCCACCGTGAAACCTAAAAGTGGAAGGAAGGAAAACACAAGTTATTTGGCGCGCCGATCGATTAACGTCGCTGCCGTTACAATTCACGTATTTATTTCTTCAGTGCAATTGTACACACGATATCAGAGATATGATAGAACGGGAGTAATGAGAAATGCGTATAGCAGCAAACACCACGTCCGTCATAGTTCGAATGAAGGTCAGGATTTCTATAAGATTTCCACTGTTTATTTCTGACACGTTCAGACAGTCGTCACCGTGGTGGTTCGTTCTCAGTAGAATCTTCAACCGAAGCATCTGAACCGGGAACAGACTCAGAAACATCGTTATCAACAGTAAACACAGCGGAAGATAAAACAGACGAGTCACAGAACATTTAGACAACATGTCGATGGTTAACAGTTCTCATCCAGAACATGTATGAAACACATTCGAGCACACATTTTAGTGAGTACAATCCTTCAAGCTGATCGAAGGTCGTTCTCACGATCATACACAACTTCGGCCGATTCCATCCTAAACTGGTTGGTTCGGAGAACACGTTTCTTGAATAGTTTCGCTGGACTGTCTCCAGTTGTTGAATCATCAAAATTTGGATGTCACAGCAGCAAATTATCCACATCACTCTTCAGTTCTTCAAAAATTAGATGGATCCATAAATTTGATGACACTTCAAAACGCGCACACAAATGTCCGCGTACCGATGGATTGAGAATGTATCAGTGTAGTGAGCAAATGTCGACAGCCTACTGTTTTCAGCCAGTCGCGAAACGCCTGCGTAGTGAAATGGATGCCATTGTCAGTGGCCAAAGTGTATGGCACTCCTTTCCAACTGAACGTCTTCCGAAATGCGTCTGAATTGGGAAGCGCAGCTGTCGACGGCGTGAAATAAACTTCTGGCCAACGTGAATATGGATCGAGAATAATCAAGGCATGATACTTGTCCTGGAATGGACCGTGATAGTCAGCATGTATTCACTGTCAGGTACCGCAGGTTATTGGCCGGAGCCTTTATTTGGATAGTGGCGATGGGCACCCTCATTTTGGTGTACGGTTGCAGTATGTCATTTCAAACTTCTCAAAAGTATTGGATGCTTATATTTCGGCTATTCAGAGTGGATCATTTGGCAAAAAATATGAGTAACCGCACCGCATCCCTCTTTTGGCACAAACAGAACTATTCGGAGAAAACGGATCATTCAAGTGTTTCAGTTTATCAGCAAAATTAAGAATACTTCGTGGTTACTACCTGAGAGAACCCGTTAAAGAATAAGGCTCATCGAATCTGTTTGATGTGGATACCTTAGATAAAATTGAAAACCGATCAGAATGAAGAAACTAACCATTTTCCTTGGCCAAAAATCCCAACCATAAGGAATTTGTATGCACCAGTCAACGAGGGAGAAAAACGTTCCAGCAGAGCATGCAGTCGTCTATTATGTATGATCATGGTTTGCACATACACAACATCATCCTGATAAATAGAAACATCCTTATTATTGCCAGTAATGGTATTCAGAACATCTTGAAATATAGCAAGTGATACATTCAGACCAAAGGTCGGAAAATTCTAACGAATTAGTCTGAAAGGATTATCAATGATTGTCAGAGCACGGGAAGATTTATCAAATAGAATATGTAGAAAATTGACTCTTAAATCAAGCTTGGGAAAATATTTTGAATCATAGAACTTGACGTAAAATATGTTCGGTTTCCACATTGGCATTAAATCTTTGCAAAAGGATTTTGTTGTGCGTGAGTCGATGAACATCGTAACTTTGGGACGGTTTACCTTCAGGTTCAAGTGGTCACAGTGGGTGTAGCTTGAGTCGAAGATCAAAGGGGCGTCAATGCATTTTTTACACAAGTTCATCAGTTGTTTTTCCGACGGGTCCACATAAACCAAGAGGAACAATCTATGTCTTCATATATATGGGGTCATATTTGGGTTTGACCGAAAATCTTTCAAAACACCTGCCATCAGACTTCCAGAAATGTTGAACAAGTTACACATGTTCGATTTAAATGCATTAGAAAATAGTGAAGCAGAAATAATCGACAGTTTCATACATTTAAAATCGATTATTGTTGGGCTGCAATCAATAAACACGAAATGACAATTTTTAACGTAGGGCTGAGCATCAGAAATTAGGAATTGATGCGAACCAAGAAATCGTTAAATGATGTCCAGTAATACTTTTGACAGGAGCTTTGAAAGTTATTATACTTACCATTTTCAGGTATTTGATAAATTCAAGGGGGTTAAGTAATACAACGCTTCTAACTTAGGGCGTACGTGCGCTGAACAGACTACTCCTGGGCATACGCAGTAAAAACCAGAAGCGAAATATAAATACAAGTAGATGGGAAACACAACGCACAGTATACATAAGTTACAGTAGGTCCCGCAAAAACAGTATGCAACAGAGATGTGCAACAATATCTAGGGAGGTTCAAGTTCCAGTCGTTGAATGCGCAAGTAGGCCGGATGTGTGCATGGCACTGTTGTTGCATATCACCCAACGAATGCGCGAACAAACAGGCGCAATCACATTCCTTAGGCGGACGGCAGGCAAACGTCCTCAAGTTCCTATATACATTGTGGACTAGTATTTTAGGAAGTATCTTGCATACCTTATAGCGGGCAAACCAGGGTTATATACGGGTCACTGAAACGCCCCTCAACTCACAAGGGTAATTCGAGGGTGACTGCTCGAACTGCGCAGGGACCAAGTGGGTCCAGCCACCTTTGACTTGGCCCGGCTCATGATGTGCCAGGTGTCGTGCAGTCAGCTTGAGCTTGACATTGCAATTCCCAGACACCGCAAACGGAGAAATATCAATTTCAGCAATTCTTAGAAAGTCCTCTCCAACGTTTTCGTAGCCAGGGGGGAAACTCACTCAAAAGTCTTTGTATTGAGGTCCATGGGATGGTGAACCTGGTTGCACGACTAGTGTTCAAGTGTACGAAACTTGTTTGATCCAGACATACGCCAGCGAATGGGCATGGAGATCAAAAAAACATATGCTCAAGCGCAGTAAAAAAAAGCAAACTCACCGAATGGAACGCGAAAAACGAGAGCGTGAAACAAACACTTATTTTGACATTTTCAAACGGCTCATGACCCCTGTCTTGTTTCCTGAGACAGTTTGCGATATTTTTTTGTTTTGTAGAACGTTTTGCTTTTTATTTAATTTTGAAGCATAGACGAAATGAGATATGCTGGAAAATCCAGTCTTGTGTGAGACGTTTGAACTAGTGCACCCCATGGTCTGCAAGCGTTGTGGTAGATGCTGACAGTGATAACACAGCGGTGGCATCCGTCAATGGAGATTCACTCGGGCGAAACCTAGTCACGAGATGTGAAATAACATGTGAAAATTAGTCAGTCTTTCCGAAGTAGATTGACTTCAACTAAGCGATGCCAAACGTGTCCAGATTGCGCTGGGGCTCGATTACATAGATGTGGCCTTTTCGTTGAATTAACTTGGGGGTCTTTGTAAGGTTACTCGAGTTGTCGTTGAAACCTGCGTAAGCGAACAAGCATGATTAGGTAGTGGGGTAGCTCTTTAGTAACTAACGCTTTACAACTTTGTTCCAGCACTTTCAGGCAGAGGCGGTGCATGTGTGAGGCAAGCTCCTTGGTGTAGGAAGCACCTTATCAAAGATTATTTGCGGCGGTGCAAGAAATAGTTCCCAGGACTATGCAGCGGTTGGCTGCGAAAAGGTGTTGCATTGCAAATATGAAGACCAGTCTTAAGAACCGCGCGAATATCAAGCAGAGCCACTGGCACAGATTCTGTCTGACGGATTGCATCGACTGCACAGAAGGCTGCATTTATTCAAACTAGGCGTTATTCCCACGCCGAACCAAACTGATTCATTGCAAGCTTCAAACGACCTAAAAAACCAGCCAAGAGAAGAAGCGTCCTGTCTGCATTCTATAATTCTTACAACCTAATTGGGATTGTTGCGCCAGGGTTTCAACCGAGAAAGTTATTATCGCAAGAGTTGCACCGCAAAAGGTTTCGGTGGGACGACCAACTCGAATCGGAGATCGCTCAGAGTGAGACGACTGATCCTGGTGAAAGGCGGATCCCTTCATGCGTAATACCCATGCGGTTTGTAAAAAGTGGTATTCAACTGTGTGTATCATGTGAAGCATCTGAGATGGATGCGGTGCGGTTACTCATATTTTTCGCCAAATGATCCACTCTGAATAGCCGAAATATAAGCATCCAATACTTTTGAGAAGTTTGAAATGACATACTGCAACCGTACACCAAAATGAGGGTGCCCATCGCCACTATCCAAATAAAGGCTCCGGCCAATAACCTGCGGTACCTGACAGTGAATACATGCTGACTATCACGGTCCATTCCAGGACAAGTATCATGCCTTGATTATTCTCGATCCATATTCACGTTGGCCAGAAGTTTATTTCACGCCGTCGACAGCTGCGCTTCCCAATTCAGACGCATTTCGGAAGACGTTCAGTTGGAAAGGAGTGCCATACACTTTGGCCACTGACAATGGCATCCATTTCACTACGCAGGCGTTTCGCGACTGGCTGAAAACAGTAGGCTGTCGACATTTGCTCACTACACTGATACATTCTCAATCCATCGGTACGCGGACATTTGTGTGCGCGTTTTGAAGTGTCATCAAATTTATGGATCCATCTAATTTTTGAAGAACTGAAGAGTGATGTGGATAATTTGCTGCTGTGACATCCAAATTTTGATGATTCAACAACTGGAGACAGTCCAGCGAAACTATTCAAGAAACGTGTTCTCCGAACCAACCAGTTTAGGATGGAATCGGCCGAAGTTGTGTATGATCGTGAGAACGACCTTCGATCAGCTTGAAGGATTGTACTCACTAAAATGTGTGCTCGAATGTGTTTCATACATGTTCTGGATGAGAACTGTTAACCATCGACATGTTGTCTAAATGTTCTGTGACTCGTCTGTTTTATCTTCCGCTGTGTTTACTGTTGATAACGATGTTTCTGAGTCTGTTCCCGGTTCAGATGCTTCGGTTGAAGATTCTACTGAGAACGAACCACCACGGTGACGACTGTCTGAACGTGTCAGAAATAAACAGTGGAAATCTTATAGAAATCCTGACCTTCATTCGAACTATGACGGACGTGGTGTTTGCTGCTATACGCATTTCTCATTACTCCCGTTCTATCATATCTCTGATATCGTGTGTACAATTGCACTGAAGAAATAAATATGTGAATTGTAACGGTAGCGACGTTAATCGATCGGCGCGCTAAATAACTTGTGTTTTCCTTCCTTCCACTTTTAGGTTTCACGGTGGCTAGCTATTTGGATCAGGCGTAACAAACGCCAGTGAAACAGATTAATGAATGATTGCAAAATACTTGATTTGGTGGCTTGTACACACGCACTCCGCTTCACGTTATGATGCTCTTGTTCCGCATATGTTGTTGAATAAACTCTTCTCATGAATTTATGTATTCCATTGGGTGGTTGTGTTTGTGGCCTCCAACTCAACGCTTCTGTGATTTACTGTCCTATTATTCGTTTTAGCACGTGGATATTCTGTCCTTTTCACAGGGGATTACTGTTACTTACATGGGTCTCTCATCCGCGGAATACTATAGAATTGCACATATTCATGGTGTTTTTACTACAGCTTCGAAATTGACTCTGAGCTTGATATGTTCTAATTATTCTATTTCCGTATCACTAGACCCAATAAAATGGTCGTAAGATGAGTGTTTATAGGAACGTATCGTCAATGAACATTTCTCCAATATCTGTTACAACCTCAACATTCAGTGACCATCTTGCTGTTTGCCATTGCACATGGCTTCAAATCGTTTTCATTCTGATGTTGATGTTCGTTTCAACGGTGCATATTTAACATGTTCATAGGGTTCCGTCGGATCTGATGACATTTATACATTACGTGTTTTTTGTTCGGTCAATAGTCATACGACCATGACCGTGACATGCTACAACTTTGGGGAAAATCGCCCAGTTTAAATCGAAATGTCAGTTTAGATGCCCGAAACTATGTGTTCATCTCATTCTTTAATTTGAAATCTGTTCCCAAACGTTAGTGTTAGCTATTCAGTCAATTATTGATTAACAGTGTGTAGGTCCACAGAAAAGTAAGTTTTTGTTCAGCTAACACAACTAACATTGATCGCTAAGCTGTTTCACCATCTAAATTGATTGCTCATGCAAGGTCTTCTTAAACAGACAGTCTGTTTGCATTTCTGCTCAAGTGATTGGTTCAACATCAACTGACATTATTCCGGTTTCTTAATAATACTGTGCATATTAATGTAAAGTTCTAACATCAAGCAGCTTATTGCGTGACTAAATATTTATAACGCCTTGACTCCGTTCTAACTCTTATGTAGGTCGTTAATGTTTTGCATAGACCAGGTGAGTGATAAATGCGTAGTAAGAAATGGCGAAGATCGGTTGATTAATAGCCCGAGATAAATTGAATGTAAATAAAATTTGCAAAGCATCGCACTACACGTTATTTAAGGAAAGATGACAAATTCCGGTGTTCCCATTGCTGAATATTCAAGAGAATATGCAGCTGACGACTGGTCATTCTCAAGGAAAAACACGCTTTAGGGACAATATGATTGAAATAGTTCTTGTTTGCAATGACTGTTCAATTGGGGTAGAGAGTCTACATATATTATGATCTAATGGTCATGTGAAAAACCAAAAACATTGTATGACATAAACAGAGAACTGAGATTAAGACCAAGTGTGCATAGTGACTGGTTGATAGTCCAAGAACTCGTGTGACCTTGAAAGCAACGATAATACACTTCAGCACTATGACGTGTGCATATCATAGATGGTATTAATGCCAGTGAATTATGAGGTAGAATTAATAAACATGCAAATGTCCAACTCAGTATTGACACATTCAGTTCATCCTTCCAAAGCGTTCCCAGGTACCCGGTGTGGCCCTTCTTGAGATGGGCAAACGTGAGTCAATATGCAGCGACAGAACGCAGATTTTGCTTTCTTTGTTGAAGTAGAATGAATAACACTTGTCAAGTTTTCGACACCTAAAATTGAAGTGAAGAAAATTTTATGTGACAATTTTACAAAACTGGCAATATTCATGTGTGATGTTGTCCGTTTAAGAAATCTTGCTCATTGTCTGTTTGGAATAGCAGCACAATGTTGGACACTGTGACTGAACTTACCGCTTCACTGACTCCTGAAGGCCATGTAACGTGTCTGGTTGTTTTCCTTTCCGTTTTCAAGCAGACTCAAACAAACATTAATAGTCGATGGCTGACTATTCAAGTAGTGGATACCGTTGTATCTATTCATCTCAAGTTTGCATATACTGGGGAATTTTGTTGGCTGACACTACATACAAAATTAAAGTAGCTCATTGTAAAGAACAAGGGCACATTATTTGTTTGCAGATAGACAAATGTACACAAAACATCTAGTGCCAGGTTTAGCATAAAATTGTATTTCGTTAAAATGAATGAACGCTTTATCAGGGTAACCAAGAGAGTAGAATCACTCGGTCAACTGTCTATGTAGTTACTCACTTTAAACTGCAAGCCAGAGCGGTTGTCGTTGAATAATTTCGAAAACAACCCACTGATCGGTCAGATTCCATGAAGTTGCTAATCAATGGCCATGGATGATTCTTGCTGAACTTCGAACTTTCAACTTTGTTGGGATGTTTTCTTTCAGATTTCTCACAGACCACCGTTGTTGATACTTCGTCCACTGAAACGGCTTGCATTTTGCCTTTTTTCATAATCGTCAGTTGCTCAAGTACGGGTGGACGTAACACTAAAGCCTTGCTATTTTCGCCTAATGTGCTCGAAATATAACCTGGCTCACTGACCTGCCACTCAGAGTGACGCCCCTGCGGACCGCCCAATAAGCTGTGAATTCCAACATGGACGGTCATATTTTCTGTAATAGAAGTGGGCAGTCTACTGGCATTCCTTCCGATCATGAATAAGCGAATTTTGCGATGGCGGCCCTGTTCATCACACATTCGATGAGCTTCACAATAGTTAGTTTTATCTGCGAACTGGATGATGCAGATTCCGTCGCCAATGTGCATTAGATCTTCTGGACATTCTGTTAGATCAACTGAACAAATGCTGAACATCATCACAAATATACTCAACATCTGTTCCGGTTAGCTACGGTTGTCACTGTCCGTCTACACGGAAGCATAAATGAGCGATCATGCGAACTATTTCATTACTTCATATTCAGCTTAACAGGCTGGCTCATACCTTATTGGTCGAACAGATATCATTATGGCATCGCTGTAGAGACTATCTGTTTCATTGGTCCGTGCCTAATATCCAATGCATGCAGCGAATTGAATAGAAACTTTGTTCGTTTTGCTGTGTTACTCGTTTGAGTTTTGAGATCGGAATACAAACGACGAACACCGGTTATCCGGTATCAATCGTTTGTGAACGGCTAGAACAAAATTATCTGACAGACGAACAGAGCACATATTGAATTCACAATGATAATTGGCCCTGTTCAATCTCTATTATTTACACCGTTTATTGACGACTGCTTTTTGGGCCAATTATCATGTGGACTAGAGTAACGAAATCACATATTAACTCTTGCGTGATGGTCAATGGGTCCACATTAGCTGGGACTGACAGCAAACATCACAACTGCTCAAAACGTTGATCGTCTAGAAGTGATTTTCAAATGAAATGTATTACGACTCGGAAAGTCTTCATTTGCATCATGAGTCAAGAAACACTCATTCAGTGATCGAGCATTATTCAACACTCATTGTCAGCTAACGCTGATGTGTATACAAGCTGTCTAACTCAGAAAATGTTAGATAGGAATACACGTGCTGAAGTGCTTTTATTCATGTGGTACAACATTACAATTGTGGGTATAATCGGCTAGTTCACTGGCAATTTAAAAATGACAATAAGTTGATGCTTCTGAATCTGTCACGCGGTATTCGTTTTATGTAATAAACTAGGACAGTTTCCAGGACCAACATTATCATGGTTTTATTTGTAAAATGTTCGATGTTCACTCCTCTATGAACTTTCTGGTAAAACAGTTTATAGTTGAGTATCTTCTCACTGTCTAACAAAAATGTTATGCGGACACGACTGAAAGGGAAATTAAGTTATTCTTAAACTTACCTTAATAAAGAATGAATTTTGAATACATTTCTATTTCCTCACTCTTACTGATGAAGAGATATCAGGCGATTCACAAAACTTCAGCCGCTCATATCTCAGTCCATGTCGACAGTGATATCCACAAGCTGTTTCGAGAATAAACCTGCCCAACAATCATGACTTCTAAGTGTTGAATAGTAAATTACATGAGTTGAGCTTTTACCAAGTAAGTAGTAAACGTTCGTCGTCTAACTCATCTATTCATGATCACGTGTGGTATATCCATCTCTCAGGTTAAGACCGAGTACAATCACATTGGATCTCATGACTGGGAAACGATGTCGTGTATACTACCACTGAATAATAGTGACTGACTGATTTTGGACACTACCGGAGATTCTCGAATGAAGTACGGTTATGAACAAGTAACAAGTGCGACGTTAATGGTATATGGGTAGGAAGGTGGTTCGATTAGGATTAATGTATGGAACAACTCAAACCCATATTCTGTCTTAGCCAGATGGAAATAAAAGTGAGTCTGTGCATCCAGCATTCTTCTCTCTCATTTCGTTGAAGCCTTAGATTTAACTGGATTTTGATCGCCCGAAATGTTTTTACTGTTTGATAATCTAATCCGAGTTAGTTAGTTTGAGTGAATGGCGATATTGCGAGTTATCATTCAGTCAACTGTTCCCGTTGTTAAATGTGGTGGAAGTCGTTTTGAAAATGGTTCCTGAACGATCGAAGGGTTGTTTAAGAAATAGCGGTTTTTTTGACGTGTATGGTTTGTTGAATGAATTTTTGGGTCAACAATTTTGTCAATACGGTTGTGTGATGTGCAGTCAGATGACCACATGCCAAATGGTCAACCTCTAGTAGAAATTAGCGAAAGAAATCCTCATCCAACTACCTTCAATGATAAAACGAGTCATTTCATTTTTAGCACAAAATGGCTGTCAAAATATTTGGTGAAGAGCTCGGATTCAATGAAAGAGGATACATATATATAGTAAACGAACCAAGTTAAACTTTATATTGTTACGTGGGAAATATATGTCAGATATTATATACAAAATGGCGTTTGTGAACATTCACGAAATAATTTCCAGTGGAGTTCGTCACAAATTATTCTAAATGACACCAGGAGACAGCTTGTGTATGTGTGTTGATTTTGGTTGTACCTGTAAAAGTGAATTACTGAGGAGACTTACAACACCGGTTTCTGTGAGCATTTCAAATGTCAAGCGACTGGAATAGTGTTTCATTCTAGCAAACAGTCAAGTGCAAGATAAACATGTCGATGGTACACAAGCAGATATTGAATTTCAGTTTAGGCAGGATTTTCACGAGTTATTTCCATCACCGGCATTGGCCACAGGTGCGGTAAGCGAAGCCACGACAACGATGAGCCATGAGTGGTGAGACTTGCAAGCTCACCTGAATGATGTGAGTTTGTTTGGTCGTGTCAGCAAATCTGTCTTGATTTCGTGACATTTAGTTCTGATTATTGGTTTCTGTTTTTTGGAACAGATTGGTGGGATGTTTGATCTTTCGTTGCTGTTAGAAACTTTCGGCATAAGAATCATTAATATGGGGTCCGGTGACGAAATTGTCCGCCTATCTTTTCATCAGTAAATGGGCTCTTCTTGTATAGCTCCAAGGTTGCAATAACATGAGATTTTAGATGTGGAATTTCTGAAAGGCCTATGTGTAGCGTGCATACCACTGAATGATGCAGCATTAAGCGTAACCATCGTGTTGCTTCGTAATCGCTGAAGTACAGTACGCGTATTTTTTAAGAGAGTAATGATCATTTCTACGTAAACTGGAATATACGTCCAGTGGTATCCGAAATGAAGTAATGGAAACGTATACAAACTGCATCCGTTGTTCATTTTCAGAACTGAATGCCGTCAGCGAACCGAACATTCTGTTCATTAAATCATAATAGCCTTTGTATCACTTCAGTTTTCCTATTGCTGCAGATGCCCAGTGTGGCCACAAGCCCACAGCGTGGCTTAGAAGCGGAGTCAGAAATTCATTGATTTAGTTCATTGTAGAGTATCTAGCGCAAGGGGTTCACAATGTGAAAGGTATTTAGTAATTTCAGATCATACACGGGGCGCTCAGAAGGTAGCTAATATCCGTGTGAAGCCAAAACTTTGCATTGGATGAAGCTGTGATCATTCGTTTTCGTCATTTTGAGTTACGCATTTTTAACAAATCCATCCAAAGTCTTGAACTCCATTGGCCCACCATCCGCACACACTCATTTTACTCAAACTGAATTGTTTTCGTCAGAATGTCCAAAATTTCTTACTTATATCTTTGATGGATTTGTGAGTTTTTAGAATGTCTATCTTCAGCGGTCTCACCCTCCGATTTTAACTGACATCCACCTGATTTGATGACCAAATTCTGCTCTACATATTTTCGTCAACTATGTTTTATTCTACATGTTAACGTGGATATTTTAAACGGAAGCAAAATATGTTCGCTGTTTACTGAATTCTTGCACCAGAAGGACTATAACGTTTAGTTCTAGCAGATTCAGTCGCAATATTTTCAACACGACAACCGAAATTCAAAACATGTGCTAATCAGTAACTCTTAGGAATCACGAGAAAGCTTCGGGAAAAGTCTTGGTATGGATCGAAGAACAAAGAGATGTCCCGTACAACATGTAACTCCAAGTTTGTGTCTAGCCTTGATCATTCAGTCAGCACGGAACAGATGAGAACTCTTCAAATGACAAAGAATAGGCATGTACTTATTTTGGCCGAATAATATGCATAGCTTTCACAACTGTAGTGATTCAGAAGATAAATTGTTGGTATTATACTTGAAAAAATTGTAATGGCATGCAGGTTGACTGTGCACCAAAGTGATATCCAATAAGTTGTTAGCAGTCTTCTAAGTAGAAGGTTAGAAGTAGAGTAAAAGACCATTGGTTTACGTTTGAACGTCTGAAGTTAGAAGGATATGCTGTATGGAGCTTCGATCCCTATTAGCTGTTGAAGACTCCTTAGACAACGCAACTATCACAATCTACATTTACCTGACAGTCCCACAACTCTAACTGTTGCTAAACACATTTTGGCGTGATGCACGTTCACATAGAACATATTTGGTGCTACCGTTCTAATCATAAGATATTCCTATCTAATGAGAATTCCATCTGCTTTGTTCAAGCATACACTCTGTTCTAATATTGGGAGGAAAATTAATGACTTAAAATCGCGTTGATTTTTGACAAATAACTGACTTCATACGTTCAATCCAACTCACGATCCTTTCAGAACTGGTCGCATGACTTTCACAACAAACTACCCGATCACTCTTGTTGACGAAATGATGTCACAGATTACTCTACGCTCGCTCAATAAAACCAGTATGGTGATTCGTCAGGTCACCTGGCAAGATCATCATGATCATCATCCTCATAGACAGCAATACATCTGTGGTTCACACTGATGCTTAACTGCCACACAACCATGAAAAAGAAGAAACAAGCCCTATTTAGGAAGAGAAAAAAAGGGAGAGGGTAGGGGACCTAACCCTTAAAAATGGCTACGTCTACATTCAAACGTACAACATCAAGGCACCTACGCCTGACAAGAACAACCTTGATAGTCATTGTTGGACACTGCGATTACCCTGTGTGTAGATACTCACTTTATTTCTCATCTAATGAACGCAGTTCGTGAATCCAAATCGTTTGTCCCAAATACAACCAGCAAGTGACCTACATGTCGTGTGATTAACGGCATTATGCCGATTGTCTATCATCTGCTTAGAACGACACTGTTGATTCTTTCATTAAGGTGCCGACGTCTTTTTCTATGGTCAGGACGAATTCCTTTCGATGTAACCTTTCTTCATTAAGATGTAGTTGGCTTCAATTCCCGCCATTATGTTTACAACTCAATGTTTCGTCATGCCTCTCCAAAATCATAATGGTTTTCTAGCAAAACCCTAGCTTAATCAATAGATTGTTGACTGGGAGAGAAGCTCAGTGTGGACAATAATTCGTGGTGAAGTTTTCACTGGTATAAAAATAGCAAATTTCGTAAGAAAATGGGCGACAATGAATGTTGTTTTGTCGACCTACTTACTTATGAACTATTACATGTATGTGATATTTGCTAATCATTCAGCATCAGACATACTGATATAACAAGCTAACATAAACTTCGATTAGGCTAGCGCAGAAAACCTCAAAGATAAGTGTATTAGACTGCCTGTCTTTTCTCTGTGTTCGTTCGTCAGCCTCAAGTGGTTGGGTTGGCCGGGAAGATACGTATTAATCGCATATATTTCGTAGTCAGTCGTTCAGAACCGTTGAACATCGTTCCGTTATCTACCGTTTTACTAATCGTTATTCCGTTGTCTGGTTACGCGTTCGTAGGCCGTATACTTCAAGAGACAACATATTGGCGAACAAGTCTCGTGAACCAATTATGGTTGACGAGTCCGTTGATTTAAAACGTCTTCTCGCGCAACAGCTCAAGCTTATTGAGGCGTTCACTGATAGTTTATCTACATCAAGCATGACCGGTGGGAAGCAATCAGTTGACGCTGTCGCAAGCGGTATCACCGAGTTTCATTACGATGTCCAGGCTGGCTTTACGTTTGATGTCTGGTTCAGATGGCACGAGCACTTGTTCAGTGTCGATTTCGGTACACAGGACGAACCATGGAAGGTTCATCTCATCCTACGCAAACTCGGTAACGTTGAGCACGAGAAGTATGTCAAGCAATTTTCTGCCTAACGTTAATTAACTATCAACACCGATAAATATTACCAATTTCTATTATATCATTTTAGTCAAGCATACATGTAACAAACAGGCGTCGTCGTTCGCAGACGTAGGCAACAATGTGATCACAATGCATAAGTAACCAAACGATGCTTTATAAAGGCGTTTGAATTCAGCGCAAATCCTATAAATATCATTGATGTTGTCATCCAACATTTTCATCCAACGTTTCATATCTTCAATTTAACCCTTCAAGTATAGATACAGCTATTTATTTCTATGCATTTGTCGAAAACCAAACAACATCTAGAAATTTCTGCATGCTACTCTATAGAATCTTCTGTCAATACGAACTAATCAACATTTGTACAATAGTTTCAAGTTTGTCCTTCGTCAAATGAACGGATGTTGCGATATCACAAGACATTTTGTGTTCAAAATTAGAAATTGTTATCGCCAGTTAACATACACTCTGCTGGAAACATTCACATGTAATCAACTCTTTTGAACACGAGAAACTACACGAAAATATTGCACACACTAGAGTTGTATGCTGGCTATCAACGTTCCCATGATTAACTTGATGTTTTTATTTAAAAACCGTTGCTATGCCCCACGGTTTGAAGGTGAACAGTGTTGTTTTCATAACAGAGGAACATTATGTGAATTGTTGTTCGTTTGTTGATGAGTATTTCACGCAAACCAAATAAACATAACAACTCATGACCTGGCAGTAATAAACAACCACGTCTGTGTTTCAAACAACACTGGTCTGAAAGAATACTACGGGCCGAATATAACGGTAATCTCAGTTTAAGCTGCGCTGACTTGTGAAAAATTGTGTTGGACGGTAATCTGATGTAAAACAAGAAAAGATGAACGGAAATAGCTGCTGATCACGATCATTTCAGCTACATATACTGAAACGAACCGAGTCAACATTCCATCAGGATTGCCTATTTAATAGCTTGTGAAACTGGATTAGAGTGACGATTAGAAACCTTGTAGTGCAGGTTGTCTTTCACTTATGTGACGATCGAGTGACCCTTTGAAACACTCAATTGATTCAGCCATGATCGTGGAGTTGTTCAATGCATTCCAGTGTGAACAGATCGTTACTATGAAGCAGTTCTGTCTGTAGAGTGGCGTGTCTCTTCTATTACCTAATTTCAGCGAATTATCTTCTAGGCGTTCATCCATGTTTAGTGGGAGATGTGGCAATGGGTTACCTGGGGTATATAGTATTTTGTTGGTGCGAATTGACTCTTATCCGAGTGGTTTGTAATTTATTGAGAATTGATCTAACTTCTCTGGAATTTCCGGACAAGGGATTTTCCTAAGACTCATAATTATCCTAATGGCTCATCTCTGATCACATTGAGTAAGTGCTGAATCTTTTATGAGTTAAAGACGACGGGCTGGTATGTTTGTTTCCAGGCGTGTGCAAATTATGAAAGTGGACAATTTGAGGTGGAATTTTCCACGAATTCCTTCGAAAGGGTTCAATGCTCTTTTGCCTTTTCATCCGAGGCTGCACAATTTATGGACAGACTTCAATTCTCTGTCGCTATGGCCCCCCGATTCCGTTCGCATAACTAGAGGAGTAACTTTGTGTTGTCAAAGTAGTACTCATCACAATTTAAGCAACCCATCTGCACGACTTAATATTTGTTGATATTGAATAGCTGGCTAATTTCTACGGACCACTGGATTAGACAATTCAGATTGTTCGGTAACTTTATCAAATCTGCTGGGCACTCTAGAACCCACCACAATTGTGTGTCAACGGCATGGAGCAACGTTGGCGATTTCACGATGTCGGATGGTTCAAATCGAAAAGTATGACTGACAGAAGTCCTATGGTAGATCCTTATGAAAGTCCGCTATTCACAACAGACAAATTCGATGGCTGCCTGCTTACCCTGATGTTGAGTCCACGTTTAGTCAGATAATACTCTGTGAGTAAACACACACTGAGGCAACATCTGTTGAGTTTCCGTAGCAAGATGAAGTGATCGGTCTTTTAAAATGCTCTGAAAAAGTCAAGCCGAACCACATCTATTGATAGTCTTCGTCTAAAAATCACGAACAATCACAGAAGTTGTGACGCATGAATAACCGTTATGGGAGTCATGTTACTCCATAGCGAGTAGTTAGATGTCTTCAACCATTTCTTGGAAAGAGCCATCTGGTAAGATCTCCATTAATTTCGAGACCACCGAAAGAAACGCTATCGGTCGATGATTTGCCGGATCACTTCCGCACCTACCTATGAAGATAGGTATGATTTTGAAGTGTTTCCAGGTTATCGGTAGATGGCCAGTTGATAGGCCACCACTAAAATGTACGATAGGCGGTCACACAGGTCTCGAGCCCATTTGCCGAGATTAACTACACCGACCGTGGCAGACTGTTCACACCGGTGACTGATAGAACATAGAAACCAGCCAGTGGTGGTGAAAATCTCCATTGGTCTGAATCGTGCCCTACCGGACTGGCGATATCAGGGATATTTGCACCAGACACACTGTGCACAATAATGCTCGTTTGTCTACATTAGTTAATCCAAGCGTATCCTAATTGTGTACTCACTTCTATTGTGGCCGATCTTTTGCCAGCCACCAACTTCGCGAAGGCAGCTACAACATGAAGTGTTACACGCGACGGAGGCGATATGATAGCTTACTTAAAGACAAAGCTTTTTCCTAGTCCTTCAAGTGGCTTTTATGGGTGAACCAAGAAAATTTAACTGTTAGAAAGTTTTAAAAGTCTATCATTTCCTACTTCTCACAGTCTGATACCATTGCTGGTCTATTCACAGTGAGAATGACACACAATTACTGACCAATAAACAACCATAAGTGGGTCAAATCACTTGGTCAAAGACTCCTTGCATTCGACCACAAAATAACAATACTTCTGGAAAGTACATGAAATGCATTTTAACATCACACCAGAAGTTTTGATGTGGTTGACGGTGCACAGTTTCAAGTGTGTGAATATGCAACCTGAACAGCCAGATGGTACTCCGAAATTATATTCGTTGAACGGTGTGGTATATTCATGAATCATACGTACTGCCAAAGTAACCCGCCACAAAATGTTGTCTAATGAATCCAGGTTAGAAACACTGGAAGGATGTGATATGAAGAGTACGTGTAAAGTCAGTGCGGTGAAATGTACGTTCATTCACCGTTTGTGCGATGAACGAAGGGTGAAATATAGTCTGAATTACGGTATGCATGGACACTCTTGTTCCTTAGAAGCCACTGAACGAATGGCGGGACCAATTCGTCGTTGTTTGTCAGTCTGGACAATCATGGTTTTATTCAAATCCCTTAGCTTTGTTATTTAATGAGAACGGTAAATTACAGGAGGAGAGTAGCCTATAAAA
>JTDE01007035.1:15067-28750 GCA_014338405.1 Paragonimus skrjabini miyazakii | reverse complement strand
ATTCGTTTTGGTCACCCACTGAGTGGCAGAATTTCAGTGTACGCTCTCGAGTCTCGTGTTCTGATTCCGCACGGCTGGACGGGTTATAACAACAGGTTTAGACGATACCTTACGTGAATTGAACGAAGCCCGTTCCTTTACGAGCGTTGATTTGCCATCCGCACACTGGTAGCTGGAGTTGAATGAAATATCTAGTTATCTAACTGCGTCTGGCGCCCTTTTTGGGTGTTCCTGGTGGACGCGTTTACCGTTCGGATTAAAGATGCAGAAAGAAATTTTCGGAAAGGTCTGGATCAACTGCGTTACAAACTCGAACGGTCGATGTGTGTTGCAAATAATGTGCTGATACACTGAAGGACGACTAAGGAACATGACAAGAATCTCGAAGAGTTTTTACAGCAGTATGTCGTAAGAAATGGAACTGTCACGAAATAAAGTGATTTTTCGGGCAACAGAAATGACGTTTCACGGTCACCTACTCATATTTGAGGGACCCAAGACCGATCCAGATATGATAAAGACGACAGAGTATGCCATCCCCGGAAGATGTTAAAGTAGTTTCGGTACGATCAACTAAATGAGTCGACTCTTCCCAATATTAATTGACAGTATGCATTCAATTCAGCAGCTTACACATGGAGATAGGACGTCGCTCAGCAATCTGTGTTTAACGTAACCAAGAGGTAAATTTCAATGACCTCGGTACTGACACATTACAATCCTCAGCTTCCTCTGGTAATCCAACTGAGCTTGGAACGGTATTAGTACGAGAGACCGATAAAGTAGAGAAGTGGAGGTCACTAAACTGCAGAACGGCACTGTGTGTAGGTCAAGAAGGAAATATCGGCAGACTTTTGTTATGGAACGCTTTAACACCTGAATATTCAAGAGAAAGACGGTGATACACACAGACCACAAACCTCTGGTAGCAGTTAGTAAAGAAACCACTGAGTGTTGTGTCTCGACGCCTACAGAGGACGCCGACCAGACTGTAAAAATATCGTCGTAAGCAAGCCTACCATCCAGGAGATAGAACCCACATTGTTAAACTCTTTCGCTCGCTACGTGTCCGGTGATGCGACAGACCATTACCTCAACGGACTACAGGATGGTGCCAATGGGCAGAATAACAGAACCGCAGGATGCAACTGAAAGAGATAAAGCACATAAAAAAGTGATTTGTGATTAAAAATGATTGTTCGCAGGACCAGAATTCCCGAAAGTCTGCGCGAGAAAATGGTACTTTTCAAAGACAATGATTAGTTTGTCTATGAGGAGGGAATAAGATACGACGCAGAGCGAATAACTATCCGCAAAACTTCGTAGTAAAAGTCTATCGGATAAATCCACGCGCCACACGCTGAGAAGAACATCGGATTGGAGAGCAAGGGAACCTTATTACAGAACAGACATGGCCAATAAAATGAAAGATTACATAATGATGTGACTTTTGCAGAAACAGAACTCAGAACAAGTGACGGAAGTGATAGTGTTGAAAGAACTTCCGAAAAGGCCGGGGCAACTAGTCGCAGTCTATACGACAGCAGACGGAACCTGGTTACGGCGGACTACTTCTGCGATTATTTTGAAACTGACCGGCTAAGAAGTGTCACCAAAAGTGTAAATGTCAACAAGCTGCGTGCGCGATTCGCTCGCTAAGACAAACTGGAGGTATTTTTCTCCAATATAAAACCTCGGTTAACGTGCACGGGATTCGAAATGTTTCCAGAAAAATGAGAGTTCGGATATAGAACAAGTAGTCGGTACCACAGTCAGTCAAATAGGAAGGCCGAAGCTATAGTTAAGGCTGTTAAAATACGGTTACAGATTGCCACAGGGTCAGCGGATGACCTGTAATCGATGTGTATAGAGCGGAGAAAAGTATCAAGTGAGACCATCGGCTATAACGCGATTTAGTGTATGTTTAGAAAAAAGGACGGGGGGGGAAATGTCAGTTACACCTGAACTGTTGCACACTGCCACAATAAACCACTTAAATATTCAGAGCAGACTGCGTTGCTTGGACGATAACAAACGTTAGATTAGAAAATAAAGTGAGTCCAACGCATCCCTGAGAACCCGAGACAAGTGAAAATATGGTGTGGTGATAAAAGATTGCGGGCACAGACCATAAGATATTGTCAAAAATGGAGCACTGAGAGAAGATTGTATGCATTTGAAAGTACGGGTTTCGCCGGAAAAGAACGCGCTAGTTTTACGAACTCTGAGGGACCAGCAAGAACGAGAACAGGGTAAGCTTATCAAGAAAGGAAGAATACGTTACTGGATTGCAACGGTTTCCTGTTTGAAGAACCTTCAGACAAGCACAGCTTACATGCGAGGCGCTGCGAACAGAACTGTGGTCGATCGACGCTAGTCAATCAAAAACGGTGATGAGTGGCAACGTCGGATTCGTTTGTAGGAACTGATAATTGAAACAAAACGTTTGGACACGGGTTACATTGTAACATTGCTTTGGTCAGGATCGGGGGGCATATTACCGAACGAGACTATCAAAATATAGCAGGCTTGTTGCCCAATAATGACTGTTGATGTAAATACTGTTGCTTCCCAATAAAAGGTAATGTTTTTCTAATAGACTGAGATTGCCCAGTGGCGCTCAGGTCATCAGTTTTCTGACTGTTCCGACACAGCAGCCCATTACGCCACCGAATCGAAGTTAAAAGTATGGTTAAACAGAAGAGCTTGGGTGCAGATACGCAGTTGACTGCGATAAGCTGCCATCTCGGATAGTTTTTCTAGCCAGTGAATTGAACGACCACAGTCCCGGAAAAGGTTGACAACACCTATCCACTTTATTCAAGGGAATAAAAGGGGACTTTAAAGTTTGTGACCAAGTTTGGCCACCTACCCACTCCCCGCTTTATCTAACGTTTGGAGGTTTCAGTAAACAAAGCCAGATGGGGAAAAACATTCAGGTGATGTGTGAAATAAATAGCCTCCGTATGATTCGATAAATCGATCTGTTACTGACGGCTACCTAACGGTTGAGGTGCACACGCGAACAAGCCTCATGATATGAGTCAATCAGCGGGGATAATAATGGTCAAACAGCACGTTTGTTGATACCTTCGCCACAAAAAATCAGCTGTTCCAAACCATAGAAAGAATTAGAAGGTACACAAGTATTCCTTCCTCTTGACGAAAACCAGGTGTTGGCAAAACCTATAGCAGACTGGCAAAGGCGAAAAGTGTCTACGTCACTTCATCAGAAACCTCATCAACGACAATACAAGCTGATGAGACAGAGTGATCCAAGTGCAATAACATTCTATTGTGTTTGATTCACCCTCGAGTTTGGTAATCAGTTTGCTCTTTCTATTTCAGTTGTCACACGTCAAACGTTAGACGAATAAAGTCTAATGTATGGGTCTATCGCACTCCTGAATTTGACGCGCAATTGTTCCATTGTGCGGCTGAGCTCGATTGTTTACAATTTATTCATCGAACAACTACGCGGTGGAATGAATTCTTCGTCCCGAGGAGTTCAAAGTTGACACAAACGTCGCTGGTGCTCCTAAACAGAACCACTGCCTTTTCATGTTAGCTAACTGCCATCATCCAACGACGGTCGGAAATGGCTATCTTAATCAACTGCATCTCACCCTCATTTAACGGACATAGCTCTGAATGAAGTGGTTATGAAGGAGCCAACTTTCAATTAAGATATCTCTAAGTGCAATCTAAGAACAAAATACTCGCTCGCCGCTTGTTGACAGCTTGCAAACAAAAAGATGGAAACACTACGGATTAGTCTGCTCCAAGAATGAGGATGGTTGTGAAAGACTGCAACTTTAAAGCTATTAGAGCTTAGCTGAATCGGGATGATGCAGTTAAAGACGTCTTTGAAAGTGGTCTACTGTCTGGCCAAATTAAACGTTCACGCCGCATTTGATTAGGCAAAATTCTTTGAACTGGCAAAAAATAACCCTTATTATATCAGTCTGGTTCAACTAACTACTACAAGGCTACAACTAAGGTCTCATAAAGTTCATCAAACCTCGTCAAAACACTTAGCGTGATGGCTTCCAGTTCACCCATCAGCAAATGCTTCTTCCATAGGTATGATAAACACCCTCATTTGAAGTGCCTCGATCGAATTGCACTATGCAAAGGGTGTCGAGAGAAAGGATACGTTTAGGAAAGGTCCGCTGGACGTCTCGGAACCGGAAGCTCTGTCCCTCTATCACTCGACTGTCATGCCAGCAGCTGCCTCTGATTGTTCTTTGAATGTCGTATATCTTTTTATACGTAACATGTAAAGACCAAATGATGTAGGAAACGTGCTACAAAATTGTTCCCGTCGATCTCGAAGTTGACAGAACTCTCGTTTTCATGCTCTGACAGATATTAGAGGTTTTGAAAGTCATGTGGAACCCTTTGTAGTGTTCCAAAGGAACTGGAAAATTAACCAATCCCGAAATACGATAACCGTGGCCTTGTTAAGCAACACGGAGTGACTCTCCTGCTTCGATCAGATACGAAGATACAGTGTACGAGTGTTATGACCCCTGGGGGAAGGCGGCAAGAACGAACACAGGGACTACCAGCAGTGTTACGGTAACGGAAGGAAGGAAATATATGGCGATGGGTTGCAAAAGCAAGAGCGCAAGTAATGGAAGACAACGTTCGCAATTCAGAGCCGCCAAGTAATGAAGACGACTTTCAGTTACTGCCCAGCAGAAAAGCGAAACATATCGGCAATCAGTGTATCGTTAAAAGAGACATCGTTATTGCCTAAAAGCCCCTCAAGAACGATGTGCGCCAGACGCTTTCAAACGCTATCCGCGCGATTCCAACTACAACTGACGTCAAACGTGTCACAAAAGTCGACCGTGTGCTCCAGCAGGCTAGTACTAGTGTCAAAAGTCGATGGTCACCAAATCCTCCAAAGATTGAACTTCGCCAGTTATGTATACGACGCGAGCCCCCCCCCCCCCGGAAGTCAACTGCCGCGTAGTTTTGGCCGACCTCGGCGCTCCTCGCGTTTTACATCAAATTGCCCTAAAACAACTTCTCTCGAGACACCCCGGTGCTGTACTCATGAAGGCGACTGCAAGGGGCTACGTGTACTGGCCTAGGGAAAACAACCAGATCGAGAACGTCGAAGGACAATGCACTGGTTGTCGCCAAACTCCTAATAACCCGCCAAAAGGCGAGCCCCAGCAGTGGAAACAACCGGAACAACCGCAATCGCGGTTAACTGTAGACTTTGCGAGATATATCTAACTATGATGGATATATATTCCAAGTGGCCAAAGGTCGTCGTCTAGCTAGCCCCCGCCACAATTTCAAAAACCACTTGTTCATTACGGACGTTCGTACTAGATTCGTCAAACTTCATTTGATGTGACCAACGACGCCGCATGTCTTCAGCGGACCATTGACGGTATAATAGAGCAAGAGCGACTGGTAGACACTTTCTTTACGTTAGTAAAACTACCGTACATGGAAGAAACTCCGCAGAACATAAATTCAATCTCCGGAAGTTTAGACGTGTCCAAGAAATACGGCCTGACATTCAATGAATTCAAAAGCACCATTGCTAAAAGACAAATCAAACTCCCGAGTACCCGAAGATATCATTAGTATTACCATCAGAGACGGCAATAGATCAGTGGTGCACACAAATACTTAACTGATACATAACCATGGGGAAAAAACAAACCCTGTTGTTAAGCACTTATATATTTTCTTTTGTCTACACTGTCCGTCACGTTCACTATTTTGCATTGCAGCTATATGGCCTGTATAAAAGTTGAATAAAGTCACTCGTTCTGGGAACTCACATTCTCTCTTAGAAACAGTCTGTTGGATGTATGTTTCGAATCAACACACCTGTGTAGAAAGATAGAAGTATACAGTAGAGCTGGGGAACGCACCTAACTAGTAGAAATAGCTACGCCTATGCGCAAACACTCAACATCGAGATGCCTACACTGAAAACAAACAACCGACCTATATGTGAAAGCAAGGCGTCATCAGCAAAAACAGCTTCCAAACGGCTTTCACTGCCCCGCGTAATTAAGTGCACTCACTTCACAAACAATTCGCACGAACAACGACAACATCCATGCCACTGAACCCGACTAGCCAACAGCTCACCTAATGTCTCAACCAACCGACTCTGTGAGTCGCGAGATTCCAAGCCCGGGAGACGAACCCGACCGGCAGTGGCCAACACCTTGGTGAAAAACCTCATTTCTTTACGGCAGGTCATCATCTGTTCACTCCGCACCTTGCACCAGTCGGCCGCAGCGTCGGCAAACGGTGCTCGCTGTGGTAGACGACTAGCTCGCTTCACTCGTACATGGCCTAACCATCTAAGTCTGTGCAAATTCAACGGTTGAACAAAAGAACTCGTTTGACAACCACTACCAAATACCCATATCCCAACCTCTTCGTTGCTTATCCATCAGCGATCCAACGCACACATCGGTGGTCAACTACCTGAAGACGGTTCACGTCCTTTACCCTGAGTAGCCATGTTTCGCTGCCGTAAATTAATACAGCCATCACTGTCGCCTCATATGCGCGACCCTTGAGCCTCAGAGAGATACCTCCTTGTCGCCAGAGGTGTCCCAGATTAATGAATATCACTTCGCCTCAGAAAAGCGCGCTTACATTTCACTCCCTACACGCCCGATACCGCCGCCACCGATGCAGATTTTGAGGAAAAATATCGGTCGACAGCCTCCTTAACTTCATTATGCAACATAAAATCTACGTAACCATAGCGATCTTGTAGAAGCATTTTGCACTTTGATGCTGCAAAGCGCATTTCGATGCACTAAAAGGAGTGCGAAACATCGTCTAACATTGTTTGTGCTGTTTGAAAGTGGTCAAACAGTAACACCTTGTCGTCAGCATAATCGAGGTCAGTCGGTCTTGCACCAGGTAGGAGGTTCACGACGGCATCTTGAGTTCCGCAGACAGTCCTCTATTATTTCGTCAACAAAAGGAAACGAAAATGGCGAAAGAGGACAACCTTGACGTACGCTGCTGCTGGTGCTGAAACTGTCAGACAGTTCACCGTAAACCCTAAGCTGAGATGAAGTATAGGAGTAAAGCGCAGACAGTATGTTCACATACTTGGTCAGTGCACCCGTGGGTTTAAACAATTCGAAAAGTGAAGAGTGATCCATTAAATTAAATGCACCTTAATAGTCCAGAAATACGGCAATTGTTGGCCGACGGTACACATGACGCTGCCCCAGAGTTTGACAAAGAGTGAAAATGTGATCTATACATTCCCGCCAAGGGCGAAACCTTGTCTGCTATTCCTTAATGTTAGCCGCCCGAGTTGCAGTGAGTTGACGAAGCATAACGGACGCCAGAATTCTAGTAGTGACTGGGACCAAGCTAACTCCCCTAAGGGAGATTGATAGTTAAGCATAGAATGGTAGATAGATAGATAGCATCAAATCGGACCAACATTCTGTCACTTTTATCTACAGCAACCAACATAGAGGGAAAGTCAGACATGACAAAAAATGATCGTTAAAAGTTGGAGCCGTCCCCATTCATACTAGATGTTGTGTACCGACCTGACGAAGAAAGCCGAGTGGGAGACGCATTTCTCTCGTACTTGTTGCAAAACTCTATTGACAAATACCGATGTAAAGGAACTAAACGAAACACCTTGTCATTCAGGTGCTTTTCTGTTTGATGCACTTCGTGCGCGCCAGAGACCTACCCTTTTTGCAGAAGTTTGAAGCGTCAACACCAAGTGTTTAGCGTAGGGAGAAAGTAGACCACTTTTGTCACTGAAGCTCGAGGAGAGTTCAAAAAGAATACTCAACCGTTCTTGAAACCCAGTTGATCCAAAGGGTCCCCTCTCATCGGTGGCTCACAATTATCGTTCAACAAATACCGAAGAATAATCTAGACATCGCTTTGCTTTTGCATGTCCCAACCAGACAAACGATACTTTCATTAAATACTCGAATCAGTTGTCTCCAGCACACATGCACTTCAGTCGTGGATTATCATACGTATTGACTGGTGCTTAAAAATTCCCATACGAAAGGGGAGCAGAGTGACGCCGCAAAACCACCAGGGTAACGGTCAAGTAGAGTGATCGAAAATATTGTTACGGAAACGAGTGTCGCTTGCCCAAAAAATCAGCTATTTGTCAATCTATCAATGGACACTCGTCCCCCTCTTGGTGCATCCTTGTGAACAGCAACTAAATTTACACCTCATGAAAGATTGTTATCCTATAGCTGAACGACATACTCCAGAATAACTAACCCCTACGAGGCTCACCAAGTCAGGTCCGCTGTTGCTGAATAGGAATAACAGACTATCTAATTACGATCTATTCGTCGAATGGCGGACGATTCAATTCTCCCGGTGCATAAAGCATATTACTGACTTGATTTTAGGTCCAATGGGTTCAACGGGTTCTGGATGGAAGTAAAAAACGACGGCTTTTGATGGTTGTGTTTCTCCGGACAAAGAATCTCTGAACCGGAGGGATAGATACACATCGTAACTTTCCTCGATTGTACCAGAGGGTTGGAATAGAGAAAAAAGGCATGCCTATTGTTACTACTAGACACGTAAGTTTATGTGGGGAAATATATATGACTAGGTGTCGGAGAAGTCGCCAGTTCCCCGAAAATATGTACGACCAAAAGACTAACAAAGGATACTTGTGAGTAACTTTCATCGTTGCCATAGTCGTGTACTTCTCCGATCTCCACGATCGTCCTCCGCCGTTGTGACAACTGTGATTACCACCCCGACTACACGACTAGACTGTTCTGTCTAGACTTTTGTCTGGTCCATTCCTTTTGACCTTGCTTTGTTGCTAGTCCTAAACCCCATAAATACGAACGGGTCTTTGACCATGTTGTCTTCGGGCTGAGCGACAAAAATAAGTTCTGTTTGAAGGCCAGACTTTCTCCTGTTATCACGCGGTAGCCTCGAGTGGAAGAGTTGGCTAAGAAGAGACTAACTGACCGAGTGTACTCCGTACTCTGTCATTCACTACGGTTATCCATCGTGCTGTTATCCGCTGTTTAACTGACCGTTATTCCGTCCCGTTTACGCACTCGTGGGCCGTAGATCAGGTTATAACACTAGGTATGATCTGTTTGACAGACAAACATATACATATAGCTATACACAGGTGTTCATTTTTGTGGACGTATCAAATGCCATCTTGGGCAAGGACTTCCTAAAGCAATTTGGATTGGTTGTCGACGCAGGCCATCACAAGCTCCTAGATCCCCTAACGAGTATATCCACTGTAGAGACCATTTTCTCTACGCCTGTTCGGCTCACTGCTTACCTAACCAACGGCGATGACAGATACCAAGCAGTGCTGCGTAAATTAACAGAATTGACCCGTCCATCGAACGAGTCACCTGCCATAATTACGGACGTGGTGTATTACATCAAAACGAAAGGCCCATCAGCTTTTTGGCGACCACGATGACTAACAACAGACAAATTGCGCAGGGCTTGTGTCGAATTTCAGCACATGCTGGATATGGATATAATTCGTCATTCTGAGAGCCCGTGGGCATCTCTGCATACGGTGCCAAAGAGGACGGAAAACGATTGGCATCCTCGCAAAAACTAAAGTAGATTGAACAGTGCAACTGTTCCAGATAAGTATCCTATGCCGCACGTCCCCGATATAACTACCAATCTCGAAGGCAAAACAATCTTCAGCAGAATCGACCTCGTCCGCGACTACTACCAAATACTCGTAGCACAAGAGGATATCCCCAAAACAGTTATCCCTACTCCATTTGATCTATCCGAATTTTTACGCAAGTCTTTTGGCCTCTGTAACGCTGCATAGGCGTGTCAACATCTGATTAATGAAGTCACTCGTGGATTAGACTTCGTTTATGCACACCCAGATGACATCCTTGTAGCTGTTCTCCGGAAGAGCATATCATCTATCCGTGGATGTTATTTAAATATCTAGCGTCATACAGCCTCATTAGCAACGGAGCTAAGTCAGAACTCAGTCAAGCCTCGTTGATTTTTTAGGCCACAGCATCTCGACAGAAGGGATTAAACCGCTCGATTCTAAGGTCGAAGTTATTCAATCGTGTCCGCTTCCCGACTCGATTCTCAAACTCCGCCGCTTCAATGGACTTGTGAATTACTATCGTCGGCTTATTCCCAACTACGCCAAACTTATGCAGCTTCCAAATGATTCACTTCGGGGCAACAAACGTACTTTACACCTAACCCCCAAAGCCACTACGGCCTTCGCCACCGCGAAGGAGGCACTCGCCTTTGCAGTCACGTTGCAGTACCAACAACCGGGTGCATCGATCAGAATCGCCGTGGATGCATCAGACCTGGCCATAGGTGCAGTGCTGCGGCAACCAATTCTAGAGGAATGGCGGCCAATTGCATTTTTCTCTCAACGCCTCAGCGATAGTGAAACGCGATACAGCACCTACGGTCGTGAACTTTTAGCTGTGTATAAAGCTGTGCGCCATTATCGCCACGCGCTCGATGGCCGTGGTTTCATTATTTTCACGGACCACAAACCTCTTGAGTACGGACTGCGGAATAGGTCCGATAGACATAGACTGCATAGCCCAGTTTTCTACTGGTATCCGCCATGTCTCCAGAGCCGAAAACGTTGCCGCTGATACATTATCAGGAATGCACAGCGTTTCCACAGTCACAGACCCGATTTTGCACAGCAATATAGCTGTACCGCAACAGTTTGATTGTACATTTATGGATTATCTGAAATACACCAACCAACGCCTCGTCACAGTGCTGTTGGCATCTTCGGATGGTACCATAACATGTGACAATACGCTGGGATACCCCCAAGCCAATCGCACCACACTCATTGCGAAAAGTAGTCTTCGGAACGCTGCACAATCTGTCACACCCAGGAATACACGCTTCGGTAAAACTGACTGGGGATCGATTCGTCTGGTTTAACATGAATCCAGACGTGCGGCATTGGGTGCGTTTCTGTCTCGCATGCCAACGTTACAAGGTCAACCGACACACGAGCAGCCCGCCGGAGGCTTTTCCAACTCTAGACGATCGCTTTGAAAATATCCACCTGGACCTCGTCTGGCCACTTTCACCCTCTCGAAGCTACACTCACCTTCTCACGTGTATCGACCGGTTCACACGCTGGCCATAATCCATACCGCTGCCAGACCCAGTATCTGTCGCTCGTTTCTTGACGAGCATTGGATCGCGTGTTTTGGTCGTCCATCGATAATCATAACCGACCGCGGAACACAATTTGAATCAGCGTTATTTTCACGACTGACCAAGCTGTTAAGCGTGCACAGAGCACGTACCTCAGCATGTCACCCACAAACGGACGGTCTCGTAGAGCGTTTACATCGCCAGCCCAAAGCTTCACGTGCTCATGAGCGGACGGACTGAATGAAAACTTTACCACTAGTTCTACTTGATATTTGCAACTGCACCAAAGGTGGTAGTATTATCCAAGCATCGCTAGTCTATATTTGCCCTCTTGGCCTCCCAGTTGACTTCTTCCAATTGACAAGCAAAGCTCTTGTCGACGCTCAGGACTGCGACAACAGACTAGCGAGTGACATGCGGCCGCTACAAGCGGGCGCCACACTTATTCAACAATCCTCGTCACACGTTCCTAAAGAACTTAGCATTTGTGAGTTCGTCTGTCTGTAAACAGACTCTGTCAAGAAACCGCTGCAACAACCATATAAATGACCTTGTAGTGTCAACAAACGGTCTGTGAAAACTTGTGTGATCGACAATCTCGGTCGACACCTCCCGGTTTCGACCGACCATCTTAAACCTGCCTTCACTGACCCACCTTCTAGTATGACAACACAAGCATCATCCCAGAAGTCTCCAGTGACATGAAACTCCGAGCCAACCCAGGTTTTACCTCCCACATCTATTCCCCACGATCACCCTCCTCAATCTACGACCCGTTTGGGGAGGCGCGCCCATTTCCCCGCGCGCTATCTCGAGTAGTCCATTTTCTCTATTCCGCATTTACTGTTCAGTTGATAAACCATTGTGAATCTCAAGTGTGTCAACCAGTAACTAACGGCTTCTCGTAGGTAAAACCCCCGGCTCATTTTATACAGAAGACACCTGCACACAACTGTAAATATCCCCAGATGCTGCAGGACACGCGTTACGCGGGTATCTACCTGGTTATCTAACGTTCCTGTACTTCGCCTTCTTTATTCCCAAGTATAACGCGACGCATAGCAACAGTTGCCGGACTCAAGGAGAACAACCCTGAACGCCGTAGCACTACTCGCCTGCGCAATGTGGAAATCACACTCCTTGTCACATCCTCTGGAGACGCCTTCAGGTTGTGTTGCTGCGTGCGGCTGGCTAGCACGACAGCAGCTGTTTCCCAGGGTCATCATTTGTAGGCAGAAGGCCTCTTATAATATTCACCATTCCATAGCGAGATGATGTAGTGAGATCAATTACGACGTCCCCAAAATCCCAAACTTCTTGCGAAATGAGAGTTGCCTTACTAGTATCGCACTTGTTCACAATACTTTGTCAATGTCAATTTGCCACAAACCAATAACATCAAAGAAGGGGGGCTGGCGTGGGTATCGCAGCTTAACTCATGGCTCTAGAAAAAATCCGTGCCATCTCCATTACTGTGGGCTATATTCAATAGAATAACAATGTGTTGGCCATTGCAATGGAGAATGCCGTTGAACTAATGTGACGTCTGTTTGAATTTAGAAGGTCCACCGGGGTTTCTATTGACACTCGTCTTCTTTGACGGCAGTCGCGTGGTTGTACTGAAGGTCTCCTCACATATATTTCCCTAGCGCCTACAATTGTTGCGTTAGAGCCTGCTTGAGAACAGTGAGTAAATCAAATAAAAAAATTTCTCTACAGCTTCACCGTCTTCACATTACGACTTCCGATTCGCGTTAACAAAAGGCTGAGGGAACTTCGGGCGTAGAAACTAAACAACAAGGTCTTGGTGTGACGACCTGGAGATTTCACCCGCCTTCTTGTGGTATGATGCGTAAAATAGTTCCAAAACTCATAGTTGCATGTTGTTCCTAGGATATTAGGAGAGTTCGCACGATGTATGCTGTCCGATTGTTTGTCTGCATACGACATGCGACAATGTGGCACGAACCCGAACCACAGACACTTCCGGTTTACTCGTTCGTCGACGGCCGGTCCCTAACCTTCCTAGCTAATTTGCATGTTGGTGCCACTTATAGCGCTATACGAGATTTCCTGTATATTTCTTCGGATAAATATTCGGTCTCCACTCTCAACGGCCTTTTTTGTGAAATTTCTAATGAACAACTTGCATTGGTAAACGAGTGATCTCTAATCAAACGATGAGACGCATCAGGTGCCAATAACGAGATGGCATAAACCAAAATGGTCACTCCAAAATGGACGACAATCCTTTTACCCACGTTCTTCTTTGTGCAGAAGACAGCATTGCCACAAGTGCGAAACATAGTTCTGCCGTAAACTTATGGATGGGCTTCATCATATAAACATTCCCATACGACCAGTGGTGCAATATACAGCCTTGAGTGTAACTATAAACATATATACATTTATGCAGTGCAGCACCAGCAAACATGCCAATGTGAATCCAGTGGAAGTCCACAGTGGGGAAAATTCACCAAAACAACGTGCACCCTAGGGTCAGCACGG
>JTDE01007034.1:8548-20805 GCA_014338405.1 Paragonimus skrjabini miyazakii | reverse complement strand
GGGGGGGGGGGGGGGCAGAGAACACAAGCCAGTTATTGGACCACATAACGGCCTTCACAGCTCACGTGCTCCCTCGGACATTGTCCTAGCTCAGCAGCCAATGCGTGCAGTCGCAATGAAAAAGGTCACAAAATATGAATCCACTAGACAAATCATAAGCCAATTCCACAGCCTGAAAATACAATGGAGAAATTCTACTGCACTAAAACGAACGGCTTTTACACGAAAGATACATTCTCATGCCTAAAAGAGAAACCAGTATGGAAAAAGGTGTAGTCCCTGCCGTGGAAAGGACACACATTACTGACGAGTTCTAACAAGAGCGAAATTCGAGTCTAGTGCTTCTTTTTAAAGGAGCCGACTGAACTGTCTATAGGAATGCGACAGCTGCGATCAATTGTGAGTAATGTCTCGTTTATACGAAAATCAAAATCCCTAACCACTCATTACTAGGAAGTAATAATCTGAACGCAACTAGCAGTCACTAAATAAGTAGGTTCCTGGGGCCTATACTTCTTTTATTACCCTTCTTTCTGACTGATGTTACAGCGCCCGGCATACAGGGAATATGCACAACACATGAGAAACTTTATTATGACACCGCGGTGACCTCCCCCATCGTAAGATCACTTTTCTGGTGTTACGTTTATTAACTGACGAGTGTTAAGTCGAAAAGTAACTAAGCCGGATTGGTACTTCCTCCTCCGGTTCACTAAGATATCATCTTTTGGGATGACTATTATTAGCTGTAGATCGCTGTGAATGACTTCGCTGAGATCAATTTACTTAGCTCGATCTCACGTACTGTCACGTTTTCATGACCTTGGTTAATTGATTCAGTCGAGCTTTGATTGATCAATAATAACAATTTATGTACCTGTTTGATAGCCCACGCTTACTTGTTTCGTTCAGGCGCTGATCGTTTGCGTTCCTAATACTGAGGTAACTGGTCCAACTACTCACATGAATATTTACAATCGGGTTGTGGCATGTAAATATGACAATGACTCTTAGAATTAACGAAAACGTTAGGTTTGGTTTACCTGTAGTGATAACGTATCCGGAAACATGATGTAGCATTCTGTGCAAAGTAGATCGATATCCAGTATTCCAGAAAGTTTCTCTTTATCAGCCAAATGCTTCAGTCTTTTCCTACTCTCAGGAGCATGAAAAGCCGTTATATGTGCATTCAGTCTTTGTTCATCCTGAAAATGTTCCAAACAAATCCGACACATCTCTTGTTGTTTGCTCGTTCGATTAATCACTGGATTGTATGTGCTTGTGGCCACCCGCTGTCGAGATCGCAACATCGGGCCAGATCTATCCATTTTTCTGGTTTTCCTAAGCAACAGTGATAAAGTGGTATGAGACTTGGTGGATTTCGGGGCAGGTGGACCAAATTCATCATTATTTTTGTTGGGTGCGTGATGTCCAGCCGCCTGACTTTTTAATAGCTCTCGAACAGTGGGACCCGGTACACGGTTTGTTTGGGACTTAGCCCGTCTAACCTCCTCGATTGGATCTTCTTCTTCAGGGGCTATAAACCGTTCCGGTGCAACAGCGCCATGGTAACAGCACAAATGGGTTGTGTATTCATCCAAGGTGCTAAATGTGGCTGTGCAAATTCGACGTTTCGGGACCGTCACATTGGTTCGGTCAGCACCTGGACTACCGTCGGAATCCATTTGTTGCATTCGGTTTTGTTTCGGTTTAAATATGGCACTCAGATCGGCGCTTTCTAGTTTAGTGGAGTCATAGAAGCAGGTAAACGGTACGGTTGCGTCCGTTACGCCTCCTTTGGCATTTCGAATCATTTTGAAGCACGCTTTTCGTGTCAGCATAAAAAGCTCAGGAGCATGACAGTCAAAAGCATGTACTTCTTGCATCATCAAATTTTCCGAATGAAACTCTGCCTGACAAAATACACATTTATATGGGTCTCTATGTATAGAATGTGCCACAATTATGTGAATAATTAAATGAACTCTGGATGGAAGCAAACGACCTCGACACAAGATGCATACCAACGGACTTCCGTCTCTGTCAAGCACTTTAACTCTACTTTTAATGTCAGCCTGTTGCTTACTGAAACATTTATGTTTCAACATAGATGAACAGTTTATGCCACCCTCGCAACTGCGACATTCGTATTTTGGCAAACGTGTAAATTGCTCTAGGGTTCCTAATTTGTGTCGATGTCGCATCAAATGAGCATGTAGACTCGCTCGTGACTTGAAATCCACTCCACATGTAATACAGACACGAGAATTTTCTTTTAACAGGGACAGTGGGACAGCTGGACCACGGTGAGCACCAGTGAGCATCTCCAAATCTGCCATCGGATGTACGGCTGCCTCAACTTTTTCATCCACATTCTGTTGTGACGTCAGTAAATGTAGCAAACTATCGGACGTATTGAAATCGCTGACCACACTGCTCGAATGTTCAAAAGCAGCATCCCCATCACTCACCGTGACCGAGGAATTGCCGACAGTCTTCACCATTTTTGAAGACGTCAGAGGTTAACAGTTGGAATAGATACGATTTTGTTGACTTTTCTTCTTTCACAATACCTGCAAAGGTGGATAAGATCTCATTTTCGATCACCTCTGCTATGGTGAACAGCTTACTAGATTGGCAGTTTGCATAGGTGATGGTCAGCTGATAGTCTGTCAGGCTAAAGCTATATCGATTGAATGGATTCATTCCGTCTATTTAAACTGAATAGCGGAAACAGAACCCAGGGTTTCAGTGGCCGGCGCGTCAATGAGTGGTTAATTTCCCGACTTCCCAAAATCGGTGCCTTTTCCTATCCAATGTCATGACGGAGAGGGCTTTTTTGACAATTGGTCCTTCATAGTTGTGGCTGGGCTTTTGGATATGATCATTCAGTCATGCCTATTCTGAGCTTACTGATCTCACATACACGGTGCCCAGAGTGCAAATTCCGGTCCGGACGAGGATATGCACTGCTGATGAGTTCTAATGAGAACGAAATTCGACTCCAGTGCTTCCTTTCGAAGTGGGACAGCCGGAAGGCTAACTTGAATGCGAAGTCTGCGATCGCGTGCTGGTGGTGTGCAATTCGAAATAGTTCTCATTCATCCCATTATCGTAGTAGGGGTATAAAAGAAGAAATTAAGACATCTAGTAAGAAATTACCAGCATAGCAAACTGCAGTTTAGGCTCAACAGTAACTATACTGGGCGAGACTGTGTTCTCTTGGGTTATCATTCTCTAAGAGTCGTGACACTACTCTCTAAATGCTCGAGGTCTCGGCTGTTAATGCTTTTTATTCCGACCAGACAGACGGTCTCGGTCTTGTCTTTACAATAAAACGACGAAACCTTCATCTATAGGACACAAATAGGGAGGTTTCAGCTAACAGGAAAAATATAGTGCGAATATAGGGCAAAATTTCAAGTGTAATATGTGTATAATAGCGCAGTGAAGTTGAGCGATCGTAATATACTACTCATACCACTGCTATTCAGTAGTAGGACCGGAGCATATATTTTGACATCGTACAAGCCGCAGGAAAAATACTGGAAGGTAAATCAGAGTGCAGCATCGCCCAAAATGGTCTCTGCTACTTAATGGATTTGATCATTGACGTCTGCTGCAGCCGAGACGGTCTGGGTCCGAATACCGCGTGCAAATGAGTGGTTTTGTTTCAGGTCTTATTTAAATGCTTAATCCATGTGTTGGTTTGTCGAATAAACAACCCTTGTGCCATCCGCGTTCTTGGGTCACAACAATTGGTGCCGTGACCATGATCGGAGGATGAAGATCACATGGCCGCAGCCGTTTAAGCATTGGGACGACCGGGGCTTTCTGGGGGACTTCGAGGTCGTGGCGGAAACGGTCGGAGTGAAGACCGACCGGACGAAGCTGGCGGCCCTGTGGATGCTGCTCAAGGGTAGGGCGAAGGCGGAGCTGGAGATGGCGAGAAGGGGACCCGCGAAGCTGGAGTGGGCCGCCGCGAAGGAGGCGCTGATCGCCGGGTTCGGCAGCCCAGCCGATTTCCAGGAGGCAATGCGGCAATTCAAGGGCGCCCGGCTTGGATCAGGAGGCGACGCTCTTGTGTATGGCGTGTCACTTCGGGCAGCGTTGTCAAGAGCCCTGCCACATTTGGACCAGGATTCGGAACAACGCATGCTGACAAATCAGTTCTTGGACGGAATGCCACCAGCCGTACGGGATCAGCTCACGGTGGCTCTCATCGCACATCCGATGACGTTGGAACAGCTGGCTGATGCGGCTCGACAATTACAGATAGAAAACTCCCCGACAGTCAGCGAGTTGAAGACGAGTGAAGCAAGTGAAGTGAATGGTCTGCGAACCACAGTGGATCAGTTGACTGAAGAAGTGGCGGCTTTGAAGATGAGGAGGAAGGAGAACCGTGGCGATGTCTGCTACAGATGCGGAAGACGTGGACACTGGCGAATAACTTACTCGCGCGACGAGAAAATGTCTTATGTAAATAAACGTTTTGCTGATTGTTTTTTGTCTGGGAAGGGTGATCCGATAATAGGAGCGGTTGATAAGACGGCAGTTCAGGCTAGGATGGAAATCAATGATAGCTCGGAGTGTTGTTTGATTGACACTTGGGCGGCGGTTTCGTTGAGTGGGCCGAGATCGAAAGAAACTGTCCAGCCGTGTGCGATGGTTGTTCGAACGGTCGGTGGGTTCACACTCAGAGTTACGGGTGTGGCGGAGTATGATGTCGGAATCGATGATCACGTAGTCAAGCAATCGTTCGTCATTTCCCCGACGCACACCAGACTATATTGGGAACGGATTTTCTTGAACGCGCTGAGGCTGTAATTGATTTGAAGCATGGTAAACTCGTAACGAAGTATGGAGCGGTTCCACTAGCGAGAAAACACAAGCCTCAGCTTGGAAAAATTGAAGCGAACGCAGCCGGAGCAACACCAGTCTGTGACAATCGGTTGCTGAATGAAGTGATATGCAAGTTCCGAAAGCTGTTCACCACCGATCAAGACCCATATGGCTACTGTGACTGGAGTGAACATGAAATCTTCATTAAGCCAGACCAATTTCGACCATTCGGGCCCAGAGGGACTCCGGTTCACCTGCAGCCGGAAATCGAGCGACAAGTGACTGACATGGTGAAGGAGGAAATTATTGAGGAGGCTGATAGCCCGTTCAATTCTCCTGTTCTGCTGGTGAGGAAGCCCAGTGGGAATGAGACGGAGCATAGCGGACACGTTTCAGCGACGTTGCAGCAGATTGAATAAGCCGGCCTACAAATCAACAGTTCAAAGTGTCAACTGGCGAAACGGACGGTTATACTACTCGGTCATAAGGTCGTTCAGGGCGAGGTCCAACCAATTTCCCAGAAACTGTTTACGATCGTGGCCATTTCGGCGTTCAAGAAAATCCGCTCCCAATATAGTCTGGTGTGCGTCGGGGAAATGACGAACGATTGCTTGACTACGTGATCATCGATTCCGACATCATACTCCGCCACACCCGTAACTCTGAGTGTGAACCCACCGACCGTTCGAACAACCATCGCACACGGCTGGACAGTTTCTTTCGATCTCGGCCCACTCAACGAAACCGCCGCCCAAGTGTCAATCAAACAACACTCCGAGCTATCATTGATTTCCATCCTAGCCTGAACTGCCGTCTTATCAACCGCTCCTATTATCGGATCACCCTTCCCAGACAAAAAACAATCAGCAAAACGTTTATTTACATAAGACATTTTCTCGTCGCGCGAGTAAGTTATTCGCCAGTGTCCACGTCTTCCGCATCTGTAGCAGACATCGCCACGGTTCTCCTTCCTCCTCATCTTCAAAGCCGCCACTTCTTCAGTCAACTGATCCACTGTGGTTCGCAGACCATTCACTTCACTTGCTTCACTCGTCTTCAACTCGCTGACTGTCGGGGAGTTTTCTATCTGTAATTGTCGAGCCGCATCAGCCAGCTGTTCCAACGTCATCGGATGTGCGATGAGAGCCACCGTGAGCTGATCCCGTACGGCTGGTGGCATTCCGTCCAAGAACTGATTTGTCAGCATGCGTTGTTCCGAATCCTGGTCCAAATGTGGCAGGGCTCTTGACAACGCTGCCCGAAGTGACACGGTATACACGTGAGCGTCGCCTCCTGATCCAAGCCGGGCGCCCTTGAATTGCCGCATTGCCTCCTGGAAATCGGCTGGGCTGCCGAACCCGGCGATCAGCGCCTCCTTCGCGGCGGCCCACTCCAGCTTCGCGGGTCCCCTTCTCGCCATCTCCAGCTCCGCCTTCGCCCTACCCTTGAGCAGCATCCACAGGGCCGCCAGCTTCGTCCGGTCGGTCTTCACTCCGACCGTTTCCGCCACGACCTCGAAGTCCCCCAGAAAGCCCCGGTCGTCCCAATGCTTAAACGGCTGCGGCCATGTGATCTTCATCCTCCGATCATGGTCACGGCACCAATTGTTGTGACCCAAGAACGCGGATGGCACAAGGGTTGTTTATTCGACAAACCAACACATGGATTAAGCATTTAAATAAGACCTGAAACAAAACCACTCATTTGCACGCGGTATTCGGACCCAGACCGTCTCGGCTGCAGCAGACGTCAATGATCAAATCCATTAAGTAGCAGAGACCATTTTGGGCGATGCTGCACTCTGATTTACCTTCCAGTATTTTTCCTGCGGCTTGTACGATGTCAAAATATATGCTCCGGTCCTACTACTGAATAGCAGTGGTATGAGTAGTATATTACGATCGCTCATCTTCACTGCAATAGTGTTGTGAGCCAAGAACACGGATGGTGCAAAGGTTGTTTATTCAGGAAACAAACACGGGTCACGTGTTCAAACAGGACAAGAAACAAACGCACTCATCTGAATATGGTAATCATCCCTGAAGGTCCCGGCTTCCCCAGACGCTAATGCTCAGCCTCTTTGCCTAACGAAAACTATTCCATGACATACTGCACTGTCGTGTTGGTGAGATGTTTCTTATCGTGTTTTTAATGCGGCTGATTTTTCGCCCCACTACTGAATAGTGGTGTAGTTAGTGGTATGGGGCGATCGCTCGTCCTTATCAGTATTAAACTGTCATTGGATGTGTTATAGTCACTCACCAAGCTCCAGTTGTTTTAAACTTACATGCAGTCTATGATTGATAACTTAATTGACAGATAGTTATGCTATTTATGTCAAACTCAATGGAATAGTTTTGCTTTTGTTGTAGTAAAACTGTCCTTTGCACTATATTAAAGTACCAATGGTATTTTATGTTCCTAAGTGCTTCACATTCGCTCTCAGTGGCCATTTTACACCAAGTCTGATTCCATGCTGAGCACTTGCATTAAGACTCAGAAAAGTCATGCTAGGACATGCGAATGCATTGCAACGCCCTGGCTCAATCCTTTTCAGTATCCCGTCCCCTCACTAACAGCATTGGCCAAACCTCTCCCTTCCACTGCGTTAGTCATGAAGTTTTAAACTTTTTGTTCTACTGTGAACCGTCTTTTAGACGGTCTGCTGGTGCTGCTCTATCCACAACTTCGAAGCTAAATCGCATGAACGCGCGAGTTTGCCCTAACGCTTGACCACCGGATGACTTAGCGTGGTCCGTTCAAACGAACTGTGGTGATGTGGAGATTTGGACGACTCAGAGCGTGAGCGTTAAAGACATCGAAGACAACCAGAGAGATCACGCAACCGTAAAGCAAAGTTATTAGTTATGTGCGGACTCTCTGAAGTGAAATAGTAGGATAAACCGACTGTTGATAAAACTAACGCTAACAAATCCACTTGTATATGGGCCGTCGCTGCTACATTTCTACAGTTTACAGCCTCTGTTCACTGTATAAAAAAATGGCTGGACGATGGAATTCAATGCCTTTGGTGTTTACTGTTTGGATCGATTCAATCTCCACGTTCTAATATTAGTTTAGGTTTAGTCACTGTCTACACTAAATTGTCAAACCATCCACCGCCACTCTGAACGGAACCGAAAACTAATACTGAAGCGCTTAATAAGTGCTTACCGAAGTTACTATAGTAGTGTATCTTCGACATGGGTCTATTCAAAGCAGATAACTCGAAGCAATATTCCGGTCACGAATAAAATTTCGTTCTGTTCTTTTCACAATCTCAACCTTCTTTGAACGAGATGAGTTAATTACTTTGATTTACTGAAACCGGTGTTCGATCGATCGCTACCCATCTGCATCAAGCGAATGACCAACCGCCAGTCTAACCATGAAACTTCAACTCCAATGGCTGAACCTAGCTGTCAATGATAGTGCCCATCTTATAAATCAATATCCCTTTGGTTTCCCAATCGTCCCTGTACGATGAGTATGCACGTAATTGTCCGCCATGAGAGAACTACGTCGTTGGAGTTGGGAAAGACTATATTAGGCAGACATTTCAGGATGAAAAACTATGGATGTTTTGTCACCGCTTAAAAGAGTTTTCTTCATTATATAGACTAGCCTAGACATATTGTTTGTAGTGTATTCGCTATTCGGCTACTGCTCCTTATGTCAGTTGACCAGATAACACATACGATAACACTAATACCATTGTTAGTTTTATTTCGTGCCGTTCATTTTTTACTCAACAAAGGACAGTCTCCTGGTTTTACTGTTAGCAGTTTACAGGGCGCACCAGCTAAGTGTCGAACACACCATCACATGTGTTGGTTATTTAACTGAAGAGTCACGCAGTCATCTAAAAAACAATGTTGATTCGTGTCAGAAAGGGATCGTTTGGTATTCGCGCTTTGAAATTCCAGATTATCTCCTACTGGCGAATAGGATCGCGTTAACGACGATACTCCCGCGTGCAACTGTATCCAGAGAAGCGTGTCATTCGTCTCCGGACATATCAAAGGCTGAAAGTTATGATTATGATAGTCAGACTTGTTAACCAGCAATGTTTTTTCACTTCACATACCCAATTCTTCATTGTAATTAGGCATCAAACTTGTAACAATTATTATGAAGTCTAATTATCCCGGTACTTCGCGTACGTCAAACAGTACTGAGGTAGCAAAAACAGTACGTGCACCCAGGTTCTTCAGTTCCATTGTAACTGAGACGACGCATTATTCGGTGCAGTCGGGGTAGTGGAAATCGCACTAACAAAGTGACTTGTAGCCATGTTTTATCGATGACACGATTAATGAGACGGGCCAATCAGTGAACAGATTGAGGGTCAAAATATTCTGATTGGTGCTGGTGGCTAGGGTCTGGACGGTTCTTGGTTAGCCTGTGCTACTGTAACAGCAGTTTTCACGTTCTACTTCGAACTTCCGATTGTGCTTTGGCTTAGGCACCAACATACGTGTAACAATTAGCCCGAAACCAATATTTTCCTCCATCGATTCGCACCTGTCAACCAGTGCACGATTGCCAACAGAAATGGATCGGTACTTCTTAAGGATTGCGCTACCTAAGCGTGCACTTACCGACCCTTCGGGCAAGGGAAAAGTCGTAAAACAGCGCACTCGCTGATATATTTAAACCATCCGTAGTTGAAGTGCCGATGAAAACTACTTTTTTGCCTCTTTGGTGAAATATTTTTATCCACATATGGGTGCACCAAATACATTAAGGGTTATATCCACTTGCAGTGAAATTGATAAATAAGCATACCTGCAAGAATGAACAAATGATGTTGCTCTAAATAAGCGAATAGTCCTGGTACTAGATCGTACCTGTGTTAATGTCCTACAGTAGCACACTTTACCTCACACAAATCAAGGAGGATGAAAGGACCGGTAAACGGAATGCGTTACGCTATTGTAATATATTATAACTGTAATATGAGTTGACAATGATTGTTCAAAGTGGATGGTGCACGTCGTATCAACACGAATCCAATGTTTACAACGTGGTATGCTCACCCCATAGTAGGTCCGCTACATATGACCTCAACCGCTTCTTACTATTCGTGTGCTTCTATATCCGGAAGTTTAAAGGCGAGATGAATAATAATAATAATAATAATAATAATAATAATAATAATAATTAAATGTTCAACCATCTACGCTGCACTGCGCCCATTTTGCTTTTGGAGGTGTTTCAGTTATTGCCTTCTTGTGTGAGTTCTATTCGACCGTCCTCCGCTAACAGTTCGATTCAGGTAAAGGCAGTTGGAGGATTTTTGGTCGTCAGGCTTCTTTGTGTCTCAACCGATTTATACTGGTTAGAAATAAGCTGAAAACGGACATGTATACGCTGACGATAGATTCCCAGTAAGATAAGCTGCATCCACATACAATTCCACAATCAGAACCGAAACCATCCATACTTGATACAGCTTCTGCTGTATGTTCATTGGTGACATTTGTTTGTGTATATAACACGCGTTCAGTAGGCTACATGAGTTTACCGTGTGCAACCAGATTATAACAGCCCTTGTGGCTATCTGAGCAGTGAAGAAGTTCACTGGGGTTATGTGGTGAATGCATGAGAGATTCTGGTGTAGTGTGGCCACCTAATCTGCTGTTAAGGGATGGTCCATAAAACTAAGTGTCATTATGAGGTCCAGCAACAATTGTACGGTCCTATCCATCACTATATGACGTTGTAGGAGAATGATCTGTTCGCTGTTTGATGGATCATGATGTGAACTACGTGGCAGCAGGAGCAATAAGAAGCCTTGCCGTAACTGTGTCGATGATCCAGCAATCGATAAGACGAGATCCAGTTCTGCAGAATCTTCAGCACTATCTTCGCAACGGATGGTCTCAAAATCGCATTGGTGGTGAGATGAAGTAGTACTTCCAGCGAAAGGACTGTCTTTCTACTGTCAATTCCTGCTTCTTGTTCGACGAACGTGCGATCGTCCCATCTGGTCTCAGAACACAGGTTCTGCATTCGAATGGAAGCAATGACACGTAGTTATGTGTACTGACCTCACATGGATTCCGACATCGAGGAACTTTGCAAAGGCGGTTCTGTTTGTGCGGTGACTTCCAAATCCCCAGTGAAAGCTGAGTTGCAGTCGTGGCCAGTCCCTGAGAAGCCGTGAATTCGCATGCACATAGGCTTCGCCGGACCAACAAACGGCCCAAACCCCTTGGTGCTTATCGACGCATACAGCATATGGCCAGGAGTTTGCTTGATGGAAACAACGTCAGCAACCGCAACGTTGCAGAAATTGAGCCAAGTGGTTAACCGGAGATGGTCGTGTCAGACAACGGAAGTCAGTTTACTTCTGGTACATTCATAGACTTCTGCGAGCGGAATGGCATTAATCAAACACAGTCACCGCCTCACCATCCGCAATCACATGGCCAGGCTGAACGGTCTGTGGACACGTTCAAAAGAGCACTTCAAAAAACCATAGGAGAGGGACATACGGCCGACACTCTTGAAGCGTTTGTAGCCGTCGTCTCGCCTTCTCACGCGGCCCATCACGTGACAAGCCTAAGTCGAAGTGACGCTCACTGTCCCAACCGGCGCACGCATGCACACACATTCATCGGCCAGAAAATCCTCTTCCACATCCGAACGCACGCACGCAGCCACCATCAGCAGACCCAGACAATTGGAACGCGATTCACTGCGGACATTACACAGGCACGTACGACGCTGCTGGACCAGAATCGGAACAAAAAACAAGACAGCTGAACCGGACAGGACACGGTCCGGACGAGGGCCACTGAGTTAAGCTTGTACACCGATCTCACCAGTAAAGATCCAAACTATTTGATTTAACCTTTTCATTGACTATCATCGAGATATTGTTATTTATAGTGAATGTTCGGGGATTTAGGTCATTTCAAAAGTAAACACCACCCACACTCGATCGCGGCCTTTGCATTCAGATAAGCCTTTCGGCTAGCCCACTTCGAAAGGAAGCACTAGACTCGAGTTTCGCTCTTATTAGAGCTCATCAGTAGTGCATATCCTTCTCCGGATTAGAGTTTGCACTCTGACTCTCGTGCTTGTGAGACTACCGTGTTGATCACAACGCCAGCTTAACGATCACAGGTCAAAACGTCACCATTTCCTCTGTGCTTATGACCATGTTAACTGCTCGCAATTCACAAATTCTCACCTATGTCGGAGCCATCTTGATCACTCGCAGGCAGCTGGTTCTATGTGCATAAAAACAACTGATTATCTACCCTTGCTTGCCGTGGGCTTAGCTGTGAGCATCACTCACGATATAGTCTGATTTGTACTCGTAACCATTCCATGTAAGTCTCGTTGCTTTCCTTTTTCATGCCAGTCACACGTTTGTGACTGACGGGAGTGCGTGAACTGAGTTC
>JTDE01007033.1:27386-37604 GCA_014338405.1 Paragonimus skrjabini miyazakii | reverse complement strand
AGGAAAGCCAACATTATGCTTTTGTCGAAAAAAATGGCGACACATTTTTTTCAACGAAAGTGCAAATATAAGAAATTTTTAGGTACACCTGTTTTTTCCCATTGCAACACCACTAGTATACTCGAAGAAATCTTTATATTTGTCCCGTAATACGCATTTTAATATTTCATTAAAAATTTGAAAAATATCTTTTCGCGCCTAAATGGCCGTTTCCAACTTGTTTCGGCCTTGAAACACCATACCGGCGAACTACACAATTGCCGAAACAACTTCATCACTACTACGCGGACGTTTATTTGAACTGCGGCGGATGTGGTGATTGTAAATCATAACGGAACTTTTCATGCTGTTGTTGTTTTACTACATGAATAATCGCATTGTACAGGGACTGATTACAATACAATTTCGTGGGCTGACGCGCTGCGTTATTACCACTGTGTGGAAACTAGCTCTAGGCTTGAGCTAAGTACATTTCTTATTACTAATACGTATTCCCAATCATCGCAACGTTACAAAGTTGAAGTATAAGCAACATTTTCGGCAGTATCATGGGGTAGTACACGACAGGAAATTTTTCGGCCGGAAAATTGTGGAAAAGTGCGGAGGGTTTTTTCTTTGCTTGCGCACTAGTAGTATTGGTTTCATTATGCTTTTTGTCCACCTGTCTTTGCACAGACGAAAGCTTTCGTTCCATCAGTTTCTCACTAACTGACTTATTTGTAGAGGCAGATCTTTGCGAGCGTCAAGTTGAAATGATTCAGTGAGCATAACAGTGTTGACGGAGGTTTTTATGTTCATGTGGCAACGTCCGCATAGTTTCAGCTAAAATCGATATCAGTAGCTACCAAATGCAAGAGTACTTACTGTTGCAGCCAAACTCACCACGGTCTTGCCATTTCTGACTTTTTGGCACATAGGCGGTTGTACAATGAAAATGAGTTGTGCAACGCATGCATCTCTGAATTGGTGAGCCAGCAGTCAACTTTGGAACCTACTGAGCTAAATCTGGTTTGTTTAACCGCGAGTCAGTTTGCAGAACATGCAGCAAGCTCCAGTGATGCACAACACCTTGCACTTTGTGGGCCCCATCATCTATACGCTCTACAATAGATAAAGAAACCGACGACCTAATTTTGAAAAAATCCAATGTAGATTGTTTACCACTTGTTATATAAGTCCATGGCTAGAGGTACTGCCATGAAAAAGCTCAATAGGACCCGCAAAAGCCCGTACACTGTTTGAACACGGAAGAAAAATAAACGAACTACTAGAATGGAGGGAAGTTCAGACAGCACGAAAAACAGGCGGAATGATGGGGGCAAATTAAGACAAACATTCTGTCACCCGACGAGAAATCAGGGGCACACTTCAAAAGTTGTAATTTTAACACCAACTGTACAACAGCCATACACACTGCCAAAATCTGAATGTCTCACACTAACACTGAAAACGCTACTAATCGGTACTCTCCACTTTAGTATTCAAAACAGTCACTGCGATGACCACCACCACGTAGGTCGCTAGTCTACTTCAGTAGTCTACTTAATGACAAGAGAAGAACGAGGTTAATATATCTGTTCTGGTCTGAATTTCAGCAAGCTTATTATCAGATTACCTGACTGTCGAAGTTACAATGAGAACCCTTAAATGAATAAGCGCTCCGAAAAGCATCTTTAAAAGCTTGGAAGTTTCAGGCATTTCACCAATCCTGAGCCTCATTTTTGAGTGAAAAACGACGACATCGGTTCTGCTCAACAGCGACATTCACTCTATCGGACTGTACAAATATTTCTGTAAAACCACGTTCATCACCTATAAAGCCGAAATATCCTTCAGTAGAAAATGCGCCTGCTTTTACACGTGGTACTCATACGTGGCAAACGTAAACCGCGCATACCGGAGTCAAAATCTTCCGTTAACTTGATACGACCATCACCTTGTTTTGATCAGGCAAATAGTTTGCCACTTTAGCGGCTAAACCTCAGTGGGTTGAGAACTTTAAGAATTTGGAGATCCTGTGAGCGGCCGGATCCCTAGTTTTCTGGTTTCAACCACTCTTTGGACACGGAAAATTTTCCAAATGTACCCTAATTACCTGGGTGCTACTGCAATGCCGATATTCACTGACTATCTACGCCTACCAACATTGGGTGGTAGTATGGTGTTTTCGTCCTTTGACACGTCATTTTGCTAGTCTCGCGTAACTGTTACATCCGACCACACTGGATATTTTCGCTTGACCTGGTGAAAATAGATAGAACGCATTTGAATAAAACTCTGCTATGCGCACCCGTTAATTTTCCCTCCACAGGTTGGTGACTGGCAGCCAGTATTTCGTCCTGCACTTTAACACATCAGCTACGCATGAGACGCCAAATACTTTGCCAGCAACATCGGACATTTCATGGACACTGTCCATTTTTGATGAGTCCAGTCCTTGACTTCACCTGTTATTTTGTATCGAGGTTTATTGTAGTTCGTTCATATTTTACCCACTACGGCCGTTTCCACAGCACAGCCAATTGATTAAATTTGACCAAGTCCATTTTCATGGAGTTACCTGTAGATTGGAGTACTAATTTCACATCGTCTGCGAACAAGTAACCTGCACAGTTTGGTCTCCAGGTTGCTTGTCCGGAACAGAGCCCTAAGGACCACAGACATTGTTGACCGCCTTGCAGGAATTAGTCTTCTTCACATGCACACGAGAGCACGTACCATAAATAACAGTCTCAACGGACTAAATAATTCTGGATACCAGGTCTGAGGCAATTAGCTTAATAATTAATAAACCGCGATCAGGAGGGCCACCGTGCTTTACTGAAATTCAAACGCCACACCTAAGATTGCTTCCTGCGGTCAAGTTGTCCTGCATTTTCATCCGGAAAATAAATTAGTTTTCCCAGTCAACAGTTTTTCTTGAGAAAACAGCACTGCCACACTGTTAAACTCACGTGCTTGGTAATGCAATGCGTCAACTGGTCTCTGTTAATTCGTTCCATGGCTTTTCACAACTTTGACGTACCTTATGGGGTGACCGCATGAGACCAGTTTCTGTTTGTCCTCTTCGTAAATTGTGGTGGCTACAGCCGCCATTCTATAATCTGGTAACCGTGCTTCATTGATGGACCAATTAATCCATCCACCCAGTGGGTATAACAAGACTTCCGTTGATGATGATGGATGACTTTCGGTCCAACCGCCTTGTATATATCTAAAGTTCGTAATCGATTTCCAATTTCAAATGTTAAAGTCGATAATTCCGGTAATATTGATGGGTTAGCTTTCGTTTTCGTTTTAGGCAAATTCTCAGTATCCCTTGTGCATACCATTTCAGAGAACTAGATCAGGGTTTCTACCCCATCTCCCATCGTCGTCCAGTACTTTTCTTGCTTTCACTTGACAAAACAAGCATTAATCCGTAAGGGGTTCTTAGATGACAAACAGTTTTGATAGCTTTCCAGATCGGATCTGACCCACCCAACCAAGTCCACTTCGTGTTTCAGACGACTTTCCATCTATATTCTACCAGCTGTACATCCTGATTGTTTGCAATTCAAGAATGTTTGATGCTATCCGGTAAGTTTAAACAGGTTCTATGCTCCACTCTTAATCTTTTGGCCCCTACTAGCTCATCTTTTCCGCTAAAGTAGAGCGTTGTAACGCATGCTCTCCCCCAAGGAGGACAAATCCGGTTTACCAAACTTACAACACACGCTCTACTTTCTGCCAGTTGTCCTCACAGTTTAATCCCATTTGCGCTGTCCTTACCGATCGATCCAAGGAGGTACGTTTTCTGTACCAGGTCATACATAACTATTTCTCTCCTAACTGCAACGCCGGTTATCGGGTAGTTTTGAACTCCTGGTTGCTTAGGCCAAATCCACGAACCCATGATAGAGCCTACCCAGAACGGTTTCATTTCAGGGCTACCAACTTTGTTTCGACCTGTAAGGATTACCAGGTTTAGTGTGGCCGGCCAATACCCTTACCTCCAGTGCATGAGCTGGCCTACATTTTAAACGAGAACGTTGAAATAAGCGGGCTTAAACAGGGGTTCTCCGAGGGAACTTACCGAAGTACTGCTTCTGCTCTGCTTGGTTAGCTGAAGTTTCCTGGAAGATGGACTTCATGGGTAACCGTAGCTTGCACTTCAGAGAATATTACCAGTTGTGCATCCTCTGGTTTGGCGCCCGAAGGTCTCCAGCATACTCACGTAACAAGTATGAAAATTCCCAAGTGCTTATGGGACACAACTGTCTGCCTGCGCATTGGATGGTGCCAGCTCGCTACCGGAACCCTCCCCTCAATTTTGGAATGCCAGAAGAAGATTGCTTCTTCTATTCTGCCGTGTTGTCTTTCTGCGCAAACACAACAGTACGCCGGTGGACACAGGCTCGTAACCTCTGTTTCTGACCTAAGCCACACTGTTAAATCGCTCCTGGCAATGTATGACAATTCGTTCAGTAACGCGTGCTCAACATTTCCACTAACGCTTAGTTAGACTGTCGGGTTAGCGGGACTACCTTCCATTTCCAAAAAAAGCCAGGAATGGCAATCGAAAAGACTGGAATTTAAACGACACTGTTTGATAAAACTACAATTTAGGCACTATCCCGCCTTGAATGTAAACTAACCGAATACACAAACTATCCAGCGGAAAGGCGTTCAAAAAGGAGTAAACAACCATGAGTACACAACTAGCCGCTAGACAACTGGAATTGAGCTCATTAAAACAATCGGGTGCAGGTGAAGGTGAGAGCGTGTCAAGCAATACCAGGACGGAAAGTTTTAACAGATAAGCAATGACGGCTAGTGAAAGGAGGAAAGCAAACATTTTGTGTGCAGTTGCGGTACAAAATTCATCAAGATCGTCTATTGCACATACCAAAGATAAATGAAAGAAAAATTAGGATCGGCTTTCTACGAACAAACCAAACAGGCCTCAACGAGTTCATCACTCTTCAGCATACCAAACAAAAGACGACAAGCGTAACAGACGAACTTCAGACGGTCCAACACACATCTTAGCAACCGCTGTGATAGAAGACCATATCGCTTTAACCATTGGATCATTTCAGTTGTTTTTGCAGTTACATGCATTCGTTCAGGTCGCACCAAAACTCTAGCCTGAAAGAAACCCACTTCAGAACTGCATTGAATGACTTGCTCAGGTACTATGCCACAGCAAATAGGCAGTTCCTCGAGATCGATGTAGCCTTCCTTATTGGAATGGCTAAATTCACCGGTTCGGGTTGCGGTTGTAAAGGCGTAGCTTTCCCGGACGTAGTAGGTTCTTTCGAAGCACTGGGTCGCCCAGCTGGTCTTTTCTGTAGTCACTTTGGGCCCTTCGCGCACGCTAACCTGATTTACAGCCATTTTATCCACATATGTGCTGGGTGTTTCACTGAAGTGGGTTATAGATCTGGCTTCGGCCATTGGATTCTGGATGTCTTTCGCCGTGCTGCGCCAAGCCGCAGAATCGTCCAGGACTGTATGACCCAATGTGAGATAAAATCAAGAATAGACCGTGATCAAACTCTACTGTCGTGAAAGGGGAGCTTTATTAATGAACACTCGAATCTATTAATTAACCTGTTCGTCTATCTTTGTTGGTCGACGGCTTGTTCGGTGTTACTGAACACCGTCCCATTTGCCTCCTTTCAGGGATGTTGATTTGACCCCGTGGTACTGCTTGATTTGTTGATAGATTATCGCACGTTAATTGGTCACCCCGTGCTGGTCATGACGTTTGACCTTACCAATCACTGCACACCGTCATTTGATCGTCATCTTGCATGATTACTCGTGTGTATAACTGGATTTATTGTTTATCACCAATCTGCCTCTGTTCGAGACAATAACCAGCGTCAGCCAACCATACATTTGACAGCGGCTGAAGACCTAGCCCTAAGTAGTGGAATGGGAAATCTTTTCGGCGGTTCTCAGGGCTTGAAATGTCTTAATAGGCGGGTGCCCTGCGACCTTCCAGGCGTCAAAGCCGTGTTAAAAGCCATGTGGCGTAGAATTTTGACCTGTGCAAGCAAAACAAATTATAGCGCATTGCACACTATCTTTGATGTCTTTTCAAAGAACGGCCAGTGCCATTTTCTGGGTCGCTACTTAGTTATACCTTCGTAAAGCACAATCTGGTTTTCACTGGGCATAAAACGCCCCGTTATAGCCTGTATTATTGAGCGTGCCTCAACCAGCGCTTCAACATTCTTTTGTGGGTCAGAGGGGAGGTGTTCTCTTTTGCTTTCTCTTCTCTCTTCCCCTGTCTGGATCTCCGCGTTGAGTCTCTTCTGCTTCCCTTTCCCATTACAGCTATCTTAATCGAGAAGTTATCGTTTCCTTATATGTCCAAGGCTAGAATGACAGTATTTACATTCCCAAATCTGGAGGGTATGCGCGACTTGTTTCAGGGTCCAGTCGTTCAGTAATCGTTCAAGAGAGTAGCACTGAACTGCTGTGAGATAAACTGATTTCTTGTCATTTTTCTCGGTCCGCTTTCCGTTTTCTCAATATGCCATGCTATCACATTCAACTTCGACGGTTACAGCATACGGCAGATGCAATCATGGTCGTTCCATTTGATAAATACGCGTTTCGCTCAAAATACATACACAAGCTTCCGTGGAGGCTGTCGTCCAAAATAAGGCAGTCTTCCCCGGAGAGTTTCCAGACATCACCGGCACCACCAGAATTAGTCCGATAAAAAGCGGTAGAACTTAGCTGAATGTCTGAGATCATTTCGTCGCTAGTTAATCATTGTGATGAGAACCGCTTCGAAAGGACGATGTCTTCCCTCCACGTTAGGTACTGAAACGGCGCACGCCAGAAAAACGCCAACATTTTTACACTCGTATACTCAACTGACGTAAAGAGCACTTGTGCACATGCACAGATGTTGCTATAATCATGCCTCATAGAAGCCCCTACAGAACTATCCAGGATTCGTTTGTTATTTCTCGCAGCCTCTCGCAGCCTCAAGATTATCACTAAGAAGGACATGCAGTGGAATTCACGACGGATGAACCGTACGGAAGGGTGTAAAATATGCATGAAAACGTACCTTCTCAAGGTCGGGAACCTCCATGAAACCAGTGTTGTTACGAAGAGGAAGTAATATGTTATCCGGAGTGCACTCCAAATTAAATGCACCCCCTTCATTGCACCCTTCTACTACCAGAAGAAAGAATGAAAATAAGTTATAAAGCAATAGCGTTGCTTTCTGTGGTCCCATAAACCGTTTAAACCGTGGTTTGTAACTATTCGCTGTATAATGGAACACCGCAGACGGGAAGTGCCAACCTGCCTTACGACGTGGCGGCGCACTTGAATTCTTCATGTGTCTTCAGTGGTGCTGAAATCAGAATAAAAAGCAGCTACGGGAATAAGATGAAGAGGCGTTCTCCCTGCCAGCAGTGGTAATCAATAAAAGTTACCGAGATTGGTATGGATTGCACGAAGACTGTGAGGCATCTTAGCACAATGCAAGGTGGATGGTGGACATACGGATACACCCGTGCAAGCAACCCGAAAACGGGCCCATATAGCCACGTCACCAACTTGCACTGAGTGTTTATGACAACAGTTTAACTTTGTTCCGCTGAACCGCTCAGTCAATCTTGCCATCTTATTATTATTTATTACTATTTGTATTTACTGTGATCAACATTTGAATCGTTTATATATGGTAATCTCCTTGCAGGAACACACTCGTCTAATAAAATTATTTGACGAAATTTGCCTGCATTATGAGCTATTCATACTGCTCATATTTTTGGCAGCTAGATCAAGCTCTTCAAAGTGCAAAATGTTAACCGTTAGCTCCATTGACTAGAAGTATATAATTGTGTGTATATATATATTATCTCCGTCCACTTTCGTATACATGTAACTTTAACTACAAACGACACCTAATTTTTTAAAAATTATGAGCTACGTGAACGCATGTTTGTGTCGAGTGGTCGTTACTTCATTCAAATCATGCATCACGTAAGGTACATACGCTCCTTACTGACTATTTTCCCTCACGTTTAATAAGAATCGTGTTGAAGTAACCACCATGTACATCTAATAATAATGACATAATTCTGAACTTATCTGTGAAAAAACACGCTCAGGTGAGCACGAGTAATGTACATACTGTAGAGCGCTACACATGAATGCACCTCATAAGCGTAATTAACAATAGCGCAACACACCAACTGTGTGAATACTGCAACGAAAGAGACATAATAACAGAGAAATCTCCCGGTTTATGGAGATGCATTTGAGACTCATGATTCTGAAAGCACAGTTCTCGTAATCTCCAGGAGTCGGTGAAAAACTGAGTAGTTACACCAATTTACAGTTCACAAGGTGACCCCGATCTACTAATCAAGTTCACACCAGAAAGTGGTGGTTGGAGGACGGCAAAAAGGAAAGTCGAAGGATTTCGCCATTATTTGATGCATATACATCAAATGAAAAATGTGCAGAAAATTTTGTCGGGACGAGGGGAGAGAGAAAAACATGGGCTTTTGCGGAAAAATGAACAGGACTTCGTTAGTTTTCAAAAATCGGCTGGATTTTCCAAATCTTGCGAATTGTCCCACCAATACGAAATTTCGAGCGTCTGGACATAGTGAAATGTTTTCTTGCGTTAGATATATTTGTGGAATTAAAAATGTAACCCAGAACTACGTGATCAATGAAATGATGTGAAACGATCACGTGAACTATGATACTTAATTTTCTGGCAAAACCTTCTATGGGAAAATTTGCAACTGTGTTCGTTAGTAAAATGTATGGTACTAGCAGACAGTTAGCATCATATAACGCGGAGAATAGATTAACCAACAGCCTTTTCTGGTACATGATTGTTGCCGAATTCTGACGTCCATTTGCTATATACGGCCGATATATAGATTGAAAAGGATGCTTAACAACACCTAAGGATTGCCAGGCGGACCATTAAGACGCGAAGAAACTCCGGTATCAACGCGAGATTTTTATGCAGTCATCTGAGACAGGCGGGGTAAGTATTTTTTCATTGTTTTTCCAAACAGTTTTAACATGCACAGCTTTTGCATAGTGGTCAATAACCACACGCAGCCGGTCAGCATTAAGCATGAAGTATGAGCGTACCAGGATGATCAGGCTATTGCAAACGGATGGACGTATATTGACACCCATATGTGTTGAATGTGAACATGTTTTCTTGTTTATTTGCAAGTTTTAAACATAACCATGTACAAGAGCTATCCTGCACTAGTGGCGGAACTTACAGCTTCCAACTGTTTCAAGGGTGTGTGACGTGACATCACGTGGTACACAGAGTTCCATTCAAACGTTATTGGGCCATTTTCAAAGATATCATCCCCAGTTAGGCAGAGTTTAAAAATGGACACGATGTTCGTTAATGTCGGAAACGTTTCAAAGCTTTGTGTGAGTTGATGCATATTCATACCGGCTCTAATTGCACATGGGAGGTTGGTCCAAATGTAAGAATATTTCACTAGGAAAAAGTTGAACACAGGTTTTGAGATATAAAAGCCGCCGAGGCTGTATTGTGAAGTATGTTGCAAGCGGATCACAAAGTTGATGGTGAATTTATTGCCATAAACCGGATTATACATGAGTTTAAGGTTCAGCTTGAGTCGCCATAGCTGAAGTGGGTCAAGCGCAAGCGTCTGGTAACGTTCTCTGTAGTTCAGAGAAGACGGATAACAAACTAAAACTTTCGTGAATGTACGTTGGAGACTTTCCAGAGCTAGTCTATCAGACTTGCGCCGGTGATTACGCGTGAACGTGCGGCACTCAAGTTGGGATCGGACGCATAGTTTATAAAGGTGTAGTCGAGCTGCAGAAAGAAAGAATGAATACTTAATGTAACCAATCGTTCGTCTGGTATTAGCTACTAGGAAAGGTATATGTTCTGCGAAATTGAATGAGTTTGAGTAACGTATACCCAGGTCGCGTACTGAGATAGTAGTGGATATACTATGACCGTCCAGTTTTGTGTAGTCCTCTGGTGTATGACAATCATGTGCAACGATATTGGATTTATTGGCTGAAGATTTCATCAGCCAAGCTTGACACTAAGACCCCAATGACGAAATCTTTTCGTATATTTTCTGAACACGAACTGAGTTTGCCAGGAGTGGTAATGCAGACAAGTTAGATGCTATCAGCGGATAGGAACAGTCCACCATGCACGTAACTCCACAC
>JTDE01007032.1:20609-31779 GCA_014338405.1 Paragonimus skrjabini miyazakii | reverse complement strand
AGCACACAAGCCTGACCACCACGCCAAGGTAGCAGAAAAGGTCAAATGAGGTAAAACAGCCTCATCGTCCGACATTAAGCTCAAAAGTGAGCGGTAGATAAATCCCAGCAACAGCGAGTCGTACCTACGGAGCTTTATTTGTAACCAGTAAACATCGCATACGGAGGAGGGAATATTGCTACTGCGTACAAAAGGAGAAAGTTACTTAAGAGTAATGTATATAGCTACCCCTCCCGTGTATTCTGTTGCAATTGTCACGGTGACCTGAATAGCCAGGGATACAGATTTAATTGTCACTGATCTCTGGTATCAGCCACGTTTCTATGAAAGCAACAATTTGAGGATCCTTGTCGTGTACCATCTGTCTTAGTTTTGGAATTTTATTCATCAGACTAAGACAGTTGGTATGAATACAAATTAGTGCTATCTCATTATTATGTGACTCCAGAAGGAAAACATGAGGGTTGAAGAATGGAGCCATGCTTCCTATAGGAACGGGGGAGGAGTTTGTGGCGATGAGTAGGTTTTGTCGTGCTCCTGTCGCAGCGTTTCCGAGTGGTCGCACTTCCGTTCCTGTTTGGAAAAATTGTGGTATTCGACTCCCCAGTTTTGTAGTTCTAATCCCCCATTGTGATTTGGACAAGTCGCAACCATATTCAAAACTCAGGCTTAACTTTCAGCCTATCAGATAGTCGTACGTAGTCCAGTCTATCCCGATGATGACTGCAAAGAGAATTTGCCACATCATCCGTGAAATACCTTCCCAGCATCCACAGGTCACTTTGAAACATGCCTTAGTGAATAGAATTTGACTGTTGAAGCAGAACTGATTAGACCAATTGTTTACCAACATCGACTTAAGGGATTGCAAACGGTGACAGCTGCTTCGATATATGAAACAAATGTTTTGACCCCGGAAAATGGATGATTCCACTTCTTGACATCTCCAATTAAAGCATCTGCCTTCGTCAACCCGCGAAATGCTGACATTTATTAATTCCACCGTCATCATTATGGAGCTAGCTGACGTTGCCGATAAGATACCGGAAGACAGTCTATCATTCCAACTAGCGCCGGTAACCTTTCCTACCCCGTCACAGCAACCAACTGACACATACACTGAACACTTACCTATATTCATAACAGAGATACAACAAAGGATGAATCATACTTCCTGTAGAAGTCAGTCATCACCCGACATGCGTTCATTCAGATGGTCAGCATTCTGACACATTAGGCAGGAATACATCACTTTGTCAGTAACACCAGAACTTCAGTCATCGCAAGGAAACCTAATCAGTAGTGCTCATTCAAATCAATCACTTTGGGAAACACACCTGTCTGCGTTCACTTGCACCCCAATTCTCTTATTTTCAAAGTTTCTCACAACTTACAACCCCTTCGTACGACCTGCTCACAGTTAATCAAAAAGTAGACCACCACATTGTCGTCACAAAGCATCTTACTACCGTCCGATCGCGCCGACAACCTCCCATGAAGCTGAGATCTGACAAAGCTAAATGGGATCATCTGACAGCTGGGTATAATCCGACCAATACATATGGTTGCCAAAAGCTCAAGTGGTTGGCACTCGTCCGGCGATTTCTGTGTACTCAACGGTGCACCAATCCCTGAATGCTATCCTATTACCCATATCCAAGATTTTTCTCTCGCCCTAAATATTAAAACCGTTTTTCCTAAGATCGACCTAGTGCGTGCATATAATAATATTTTTGCGGCTACTTATGACATTCCAAAAGCGGTCATAATAATTCCATTTGGTCTCTTCGAGTTTCTCCGAATACCATTCGGTCTACGCAATACTGTCCAAACTTTCTAACGTTTTGTGGATCAAATTACATGTGGTTTTGAATTTGTTTACGTTCGCCTCGGTGATGTGTTGACCGTTGGTCGGGATCACGGCAAACATGAACCACATCGCCATTTATTGTGCGAACATTTTGCCCAATTTGGAGTTACTCTTAATTCGTCTAAGTGCGTGCTCGTTGTTGATTAACTGGAAGTCTTACGACATTTATCGATTCCAAGAATATCCGATCACTGGATACAAAGGTCAAACCACTGTAAAATTTCCACTGAAAAGCTTCAGCGTTTCATCGATATGATTAACTACTATCGTCGTTTTACATCACGCTGTTCACATTCTCTCGTGGAAAAAAAGCTGTTGTCATCAATTCTCAAACGCTACATATGTTTAAAGCCAGCAAGCAGGCGCTTAGTGAAACCACTGTTCTACTCGCCCTACCACCCGACTGTTTCAACCGATTCTTCAGTAAACTCAGTCGGAGTTCTACAACAGCTTGTTACTGAGAGACTATAACTCTTCTCGTCTTTCAGTCAAAAGATCTCCTCTATTCAAACTAATTATACTACATTCGGCAGGAAACTACTTCAGATTCACTTATTAGTCCGGCATTTCTGACATTTATTACGACGTTGTATTTCCACCGCTCTAATTAATAAGAAACCATTTATCTATGCGCTCAGCTCTTGACCAGAGCACTAATGCAACGCGTAATAAGTAAACGGACTGTTCGGTGCAAACTTACGCTGAGCTCACTGTCAATCAAACGATGTAGTTAAACTGTGGTCAGCAGTTATTGACCATTGATCAGCCAGATGAGATAATCTGTGTTTTGAGTGATCTGGAAGTTAATCGAGAAAGCGGACTTTCGGGTTTCCAGGTCACGATATATTCTTTGATTCTTGTCAAGGACAGTATTCTCAACCTTGGCAGATAAACACATACGTGTGAATATTTGTTTCTAAAAGACAAGTACTCTCGGAACGCCGTCCGCGCTGATTCAGTGTTATGTGAATTTCACGGATATCCCAGGTTTCACTGCTGACAGACCAATAAGTCCTGCATATCTGACAATGTTCGCTCAGCTAAGTTCGTTCTTTACGCAAAAGACTCAACAAATTATTTTGAAACTGTTGGATCCCAACAGTACAACAGCATAAAAAAACGTTGATAGTAACAAGTATTCGCAATACAAACTCGATCTTGCTCTTTTCAAAAATCCACACAGAAATGCAACCTTCCACAGGTTACAGTGACGATTAGTCTTAAATTGTTTCGTTAAGTGAGCAGATGTAAGACAAAGAAAAAGTTCATAACCAGACAGCTCCAAACGGAGTATAACCAATTCATTTTATGCATAGTAGAAGAGACTAATAATATGACTAGCACAAATTATTCAATGCCGGTCCAGAATTTTGCCGGCGAGATATGATATCTCAGTTAAAACATAGATACACATCTGCACTCGGCGGTTTCCTTGTTCCAACAAACCAGCTAGGCAAGCCGATAATCAAATTGCATGGAATACAACTAAAAAATGGGGCTCAATCTATTCTAAGCAATCGTCCTGTCCAACCCAGGGAGACCTGGATCAGGATGTCCGTAGGGTACGTGAAGAACACAATCGATCAGCTGCGTCAAGATACAACTCGTGGCTACCGCTGGCGGTAATACAACCCAGTTTGATACAATTATAAATAAAATGTAGGTGAATAGAGCAGAGGTGTGGGATAAAAACTGGAAAAATAAACTAACAGAGTTTTCAAAGTAAAAGATGACGTCAGTACTACGCTCACCAGGCAATGGCATTGAGCAGTGCAACGTACAGATGTAACTTTCTTTTACAACACAACTCGGTTTTCAATGTATTCGGTTCTGGATGCACTGTCACTACTAGACAAACCAACTTACATTACTAGACTCAGAGGCTTTTGTCCGACCACCTTCACTGACAGAATGGAGAGACAACAACGGTATAGAATAAGGGGATATATTCCAAAGAATTGAGCGTCTGGCAAGTCAGTGCTACGCCAATGGTGGAAGCAACATGGAACTGACAGCTAGTTTCATCATCTGGGAAATGTCTTCCGAAAATAGAACACGCTATCGGAAACTTTCACGTAGTTGGCGCAGTTAGACAGGTAGGTTTTATAACGTCAGTTAGATGTTAGTTTGTTTCTGTCACGACAACAAACTCTGACTGACCCAACGCGTCCATAAGGTATTTTCTCGAAGTATGACCTAATTCCCTTACTAAGTGGCAAATACTTTAGTTTTGGTATGCGCACAATGTGTGTACTTATGAACATGCGGCGAAATGTTAACGGACGAGCCGTGCGAAGTTACGCAATAGTCCCCTTTTATTAACTAAGTTACTGAACCATCTCCGTCTAACAAACAACCAAGCGGTAAATTGGAAATGTTAAAAATGGTCTCTGCCCACACGTTATAACAAGGTCTCAACAGAAGCCGGTTAGACTATCCTAAACACGAGAAAAAAAACTAGGGTAATGTAAACTACCGAAAACTGATCATACTTAATACGGATACCTACAATATACACTCTTGGACTAGAGAAAGGCGAGCAGAGCGTAGTGTTCAGTTTACACGAGCACACTACATGTGGAATGTATTCCTCACAACTGCCGCATTTTTATGAACACATACTTCCAAGGTATGTACTTGCCCGAGATAAATAAATCAGTTTGCTGACGATTTTTGCATCGGTTATGTGACCTCGATTAGTCCTTACCATTCATTCACGCATCAAATTACCGCTCGATCGACTAGAATGCGAAGCAATAATGAAGTGATGAATTGCGATTCTCTCTCAGAAAGCTGAATGGAACAGTATGTTAGTGGATATACTACGGTAGACGACTCAGCGATATCACGAACATTCTCACAATACGAGGTAACGATGGCTCAACTCATATGTAAGCTTGTCGATTGAAAGAAGTGAACTGGTCTATGCCGATCGAACCGTCTGAACAAAATGGACTGCATTGAGTCAGGTTAGCTAACAAATACGGTACACAGTTTAGCGGAAAATGATGATTGGAGGAATTTAAGATATTCATCAAAGGTGATGTGAACAATTATTACCGAGACGCATAGAGCAACCGCAAATCGTTTTTTATCCACTTTGAGTAACTGGATATCCCGCTAATGCATGCTTGTAAAAATGCAGCAATACGGAACAAAAATTAGTTCCCTTTACATGCAGTCTACGTATCTGATCCATGCAACCTGAGTGCTGCCCAATTCAGCATTCAACAACACAGCAAACAAATTGTTTTGCTTGAAACTCCTACAAAAACTGAAGTCAGAAAGGAGAGTTTACATTAACCAAAACACAATGTAACGAGGTGTACGTCCTTTCTGTGCTACAAGTGACTATGCTGAGTCCAGAGTGGATACGAATTCAGCAGTGAGGAACGCAGAGAAATCAGTTAGTACAAGTTCAGACGCTTGCGTCAACGAATACTGTTACCCAAACACGAAATAACATTGGTGAAGTCCCTACTAGACCAATGCTGCCTGATCACACATCTGCAAGGACAGTCATGAAAAACTATGCAACTACCTTCACAAGGAAAACAGTGTTAATTTTGTTCAGCAATTTCACTATTGAATTCAATAACTATTGACTTTACAAAGCGTGACAATAGCGTCCAGCTCATTTTTATCAAAAAACGGGTGACTGTTTAGTATACATTGAAATACTATCCGTCAGGGGGCCAAAAAACTACTCAAGGGGAAAAAAGCGACCTTCTGTAATACTTCTTGATGGTCACGCTCAAACCGACACTACACGACCGGTTCCGCCCTTATTTTGACTCAGCAAGGATGAAATCGGTCGTGGAGTGTCGGTTCGAGGGCGAGCATCAAGAAACATTACTTGACACTATTCCAAGCCCTTACGACCGTAACCAGTGCAAACTGGCAATCCAAGATGGACCGTGTCCATCCAGACAAACAGGGTGAATACAAGCTATAAGTCAAACAGTGACCTTACTTCAGCAAATTTTGCAGTTTTTGGCATGCTGAGATCATCTACGCCGAATGATTAAATTTACAAACACCTGACCTTATGTCCACTTGTGTAAGCAAGAAGAATAGTGGGTATATTGTTTTTGAAAAATGCGGAAGATAACCCAACAATTTTCCATACAGAGAAAGAATGCCAGGTGAACAGAACTGACAACTACGAAATCAAATGTACAATCAGAACACACGAGGTTTGATGTGGCAACAAGTCGACTTGGTTACCGGGCGACCAGAATATATGCCAGAGAAACACGACTGAAAACAGAAATATACAATCAATAGAACGACACGGTCGTTGGTGCTCATGTAAAAACTGGAAAAAACAGAGTGGTACGAAAAAAAATGTAGATCAGCGTGAAAGTGGAAGATGTGTATCGAAAGTGGCAAATGGTCAGTGATTGTCAGAACCATCTTCCAAATACAACCATTATATCAGGTTGAGTAAAGAAAAGACTAGGGAAAACCTGAGAAACACCTATTCAATAATGCCCTGTACACGAAACTTTATGATGTACAAACAGCACTAACTCAGACACATTAGGTCACAGGTGAACGTGTACAAAACAGTTACTGAACGAAACAGTCACTGATCACAAGTATCGTTGTAACCAAACGAGTGTAAGACTGAATGAGAAGTAGAGAGAGGACTGACGCCAATTCAATCCATGCGTTCTGTGGGTAAATTGAAATGAACCCCACCAACCGATAGGTCGACATTTGGATTTAGCGACCGTGTTCCGTTACTTCGTAGCTGGTGCTGATGAACACATTGAAGAGAAGTGATTATTTCCAAACTGAAGGACAACGTGGCCCCACCCAGACGACGACCAGCGAACCACACGGAAGTGGTGAGAAAACACAAATTGTACAGCAGGATGATTAAGAGCAGCCCGTAGCTAGTTGTCGACGGCGTGGACACACCAAACGCGCGAGACATCAGTTGAGACCATACAGACTGTTCGTCCAAAGCCACCTGCTCAGTTGGCTCCAGGTGAGCAGCATACGAGGAGGAAAGGGAAGTAGGACTAGAAAACTCCCGATGGGAAGCAGCAGATGGATGAAATGAAAACGGGATAAACACTTGCCAGAATGGCCAGGACGTGGAGGAGTCCGATCGAACTTGAGAAAGTGTACGGATGGTATCGGACGGCTTGGGTTCGGCGTGCGCAGGATGAGCTACGAATTCGGCGCATCTGTGTGGACCTACCAACGCCATTCTAGAACACGACGTTTGGTAGTGCTTGCCACACGTGGTACTTGAAGAACTGTAGCTGGTTTCCAGGAAGCTGGGTAGAGTCAAAGTTGTGAGGCCAAGCAAGTTGGATTGTAATGGCAAAGCCGAACTGAACAGAATCAGGAAGAACACGTTGCCCAATATTACTTCTAAGCTTAGTGAATGTGGTTTTGGTCGCAAATGACGTGCAGCAGGCACGGCGTAAAAGCCCCACAGACTGAGAATGAGAAGGAAATGGATCACACATATCTGGAAAAAGATGGAGATACAGTTGGAGACAAGTGTGAGAAGTTATTTCAGCAGATTAAAAAACCTAAAACACGGCAAAAACAGGGTAGCATTCAACAACGACTTTATGTATCAACTAAGGAGAATAAAAGACACGGATGCCCGTGACAAGTACGCTGGTCGAAGTGGTTCAAGTGGCCCGCAAATAACTATTGAGACAATAACGTCAGTGTGAAAACTTGCGAGACAGGATGATCGAGAGTGAAAAACCGGGATTAGTAAGCAAGCCTACAGTTTTTGCACCATACGCAGCTTGCTGCCTTATTACACACCGAGCCACAAGTGGGATATATATCCACTAACCAAAAAACGTGAGAAAACCGAAAAGTAGTCAAAAGGAGCACACAATCTCGCAACAGCGTCAGAGTTTGCGTCTGCGGTACTAGCCAGTATGTCTACTCTCAAGAAGGTATCGTGCTGTGGACCCAAGTAGCAAGCCGACACAAAATGAATCAAATTTAAAACAGTTTGTTCTCTTCGGAAGTTTGAACAAAACCGCTAGAACTCGAAAACTGGCAGATGCAAGCATTTCGTACTGACTCTTTAGCACCAAATTTATGATAAACCAAGTTATGCAGTGTCCAAATCGGCCAGCGGGACGTTGAAAGTCGGTGTTTAAAGGAAAATTAAGCCTGTTTGCTGCAAAAACATTGGTGAACGGTAACGGTGCTTAAAAGGGATGCTCCGACCACAAACGCGTAGCGTCATGAGGGTACCGGTGATCGAAAACAGACGTCTTTAGAATATCTTTTGCACGAAAACCCAAATTTGTCAAACATGTACGAAGACTGAGTTGTACACTGCACTCATCAAAGAGAATCGGATGAAACGCTCACCCAACACGTGGCTGGGGGGGGACAAATGCCATCAGACATTTATGTGATAAAATAAAAAATAATAGCCGTCAAGAACTCACCAATTCTGAGCAATTTAAATCAATCTTGACAGTGAACAACCGCGATAGCATGTCTAATCGCCTTCATGATAGCTTTTCATTCTAAATCAACAATTATTCCAACGTGCCTAAATGACGTGAATACCACAGTTCCCATTGTTGCCGATTTGATCCTAAAGAGATTTAAAGTGAAACTATAAAGGATATCGGACCAAGGAAACACAAACTGATAAGGGAGTGGTTTTACGGATGTTGTGTTGATGTTGTGTTATTATCCAATGGCTCATTCGGGCCTTGTGAATTTCAACAAGAGAATGACAGTTAATGGAGCGTTATTTTAGATTGTATTATACCAAGTAGTGGTGGCGTTCGGAGTGGGATAATCAAAGGACGGAGCTGACCGTATAAATTCTGGATCACACTCTGAGTGCGTCTGGTGTACAGTTCTACCCTAGCACTAAGCTGACTAACATGGAACACGTGAACGATATTGGTTTGCTTAGCCAGAAGCTGCAGAAGGTATGTAGATCACTTTAGATAAAACGACTGACTGAAGTGCTCTAAGCAGATTCAAAGTACACACAGCCACTTCAAAACTAACTGCAGACATTCAGTTTGAGACTGCCCCACTGTTTCATTCGCCTGCTGCGATATCAACTCGAACAGCAAAAGTACATGTTGTCTATGTCAGAGTTCGACATATTCGATGTTAAAAGGATGTCCAGTTGTCGGTGCAAAGCAAAGCGTGAAATATCTACCTGCAGTCCATTTTGCTCTGTGGTTCAGAATCGCAATTTTTTCGTGAAAATGTACATAAACTTGGAGGATTCCATTACAGTCCATTCCGTTAACTAGTCAATACCGAGCGATGATCGCGTTAGCATAGTCTGTAACGATGTGCCACACTCTTTGAATGTCTGCTGAACGTTTAACGCGCCAGGAATTAGTAACTGGGAGCACCAACTGCTAGACAGAAGCAGGAGTTTATCAGACAACGATATGGATACGAAATACGGGGACTCCGGCCACGCTTTCATGAGGCAAACGTATTGACCACTGCGCCCCCCCTACTACTCATCAGAACACAAAATACCGCTCAACAAGTTAATAGCTTCTATGAATTCAACTTGGAGAGAAGTGCTAGTCGAAGGGTTATCAACTGGAGATAACAGACAGTAACTGCGTTTCCTATCGAAACGATCGGACAACCTGATCACTACTCACAAGCAAAAGTGGTTGAGCGTTCGCACATGGTAATTCGATCGTGACTAGTGTGAGGTCAATGGCATAGTGGTAAACACCGTCGCTTCATGAAACCGTGGTCGGAGTTCTAGTCCCGGTAATGGCAAGGATATGCACTACTGACGAGCTCTAACGAGAGCGAAACTCAAGTCTAGTGCTTCTTTTCGAAAGGGACCAACTGGAAAGTCTATAGGAATGCGACAGCTGCGAGCCATTGTGGGTGATGTTCAATCTATATGAAAACCAAGATCCCCGACTACTCATCAGTAATTGGTGGATTATTCACAACAGGCCACAAATTTCCGGGTATCCCCTCGAGGGATCCCAACTTTTCTGACACCATTCGACGTGGGATTTGGTAATCCGCCTGAGGTTAGCGTTGTTTGCATGCAGCTTACATGACCTGTTTTTTTGATAAACTCGTGTGGAAACTGATACTTGGACAAGCAAGATATTTGAAACCGAATATGTAGATTTTCGGTGACCGAAGTACACTTGAGACAGAGAAGACTGTCAAGGTTGCTGTTGATGACAAGGAAGCTTCTAACAGTCGCTTTATCCAAGACTTAAAACGCTACAAAACTGCGTACAGTACAACGAACCAGAACCATACTAGTCTCCTCGGTTACGAACAAACAGCCTACCTCTGTCACATCCCACTGTTTATACAATTATTTGTGAAGCTGCAGTATGAGTTACATACGGAGGACAAACCAACAACTAGCTGTATCCATGATTTGCGTCTTCTCACTGTTTTATACAAGTTCATCAAGGAAACGAACTGTTTCAAAAAACGGGTTTGTTTCGATCAAACAAACATTGTGCAAATTACCTCAGATACATTCGGACCTTGATCTATTTGGTTGCTGTTTTTAAACTTTAATAGACATGCTGTCTTTGCTTAAAACACTGTTATCTTAGCCGACTTGTTGAGGTAAAAAAGGTGTTGAAATGTGACTTTTTTTCTCTTCGTCGACTGCCTACGAATGTTATGATCTCAGTATATAATGCATGGAACATGATACCGAAGATTAAAATGTGTAAGTGGTGAAGCTAATTGATCACACCTCTGGTAAACTGATCGTGTACGTCTTTGCTTTTTGAGGGAACGACAGTGTTAGTGGTTACCTGATCAACGAGGTCTTACTTACGTGACATTTTTGTGTACGTTGGCGGAAACGGATCGAAGTCCAACTCCACCAAATTGCCAACCGCTTCCAACAGCTGGTCTGTGTATTCCATTGAATAACAAAACGACAAACCCTGGATTAGCGGTTGCGAAGTACATCCTAGTAACAAGTCGTTATATTGATCTGAGAAACTGTTTCGTGATATCCATCCTCTCATAAATTCCTTTCGGTGGTTGTCATGTCCCGTAAGATACCTCTCATAAGAGCTCGTCAGTAGTGCATATCCTTGCCATTACCGGGACTAGTGTGACCTCACACCAGGCGAGATCGAATTACCATGTGCGAACGCTCAACCACTTTTGCTTGTGAGTAGTGATCAGGTTGTCCGATCGTTTCGATAGGAAACGCAGTTACTGTCTGTTATCTCCAGTTGATAACCCTTCGACTAGCACTTCTCTCCAAGTTGAATTCATAGAAGCTATTAACTTGTTGAGCGGTATTTTGTG
>JTDE01007031.1:10030-22703 GCA_014338405.1 Paragonimus skrjabini miyazakii | reverse complement strand
GGGGAAAGCTACGAACAGCGACCGAGCTAAGACGGCTATCGCAATACCTCATGGACTGTATAGATTTTTGTACTTTGCGACGCGTGCCAGTGAGAGGCTCTAGGGATCATATATATGATCTCTCACCAACGGACCACCAACTGGGCTAGGAGGATAGATGTACACAAGCGCGAATTTTTCCAATTCTCGTGTCATAATCCTTTCGTGTAATGTGCAACGGAGTGGAGGCACTGAGGAACAGCGCTGTTCCGTTCAGAGAAACGCGCGTTTCTCTGAAGGGCGTGGCCCTGGGCCAAACGGGAATCTGGAGTGGTAACGAAAACGGACAAGCATGAGCCAGAGGCCCGGTAAGTCATGCACACAACCTACACAGTCGAAAACTCAAATGGCGCCAATCACACGACAGCGAACTGTATTACATTTGATTATTTTGGTATTCCCGCGTGCCGCGCAATATTCCCCTAGTGTGTCCTCCACTCGCTGCTCTGGCTTCTCGTTACCTAAACCGGGGGCAGTATTTTTGTTGGGAAGAGGCACTTTTTCCAAAAAAGTCGCATTACTTGCCAAGGAAAATGGATTCTTTCTTTTCTGGGGATTTGAAAGTCCGCCAGAATTCTCGAACACCCGAGAAATGGAGCTCGCTTCTGATTGGTCCATTCGGTGGCCTGTGCCCAAGGCCATACGAAACATAAATACTGTAATTGATAAATAGATTGAGAATAACACAACGTTATGAGCAAGTTGTAATACTCTACGTTTCAACCACCTCGGGTGGCCTTCCTCAGGAGTGTTGTAATCGAAATCACACTAACAAAGGAACAGAGGTCACGTGGGATTTGTCGTGGTTAGGTCAATCTGCGTTGCCACTGAATTGGTTGGTCGAATCGTTTGCCTATTAGGTCGAAACCAGCAGGCGCGCACAGGTTGAATTTGAATTGTGTAACGGAGTGTGCTGCTGCGTTGTCGGCGCCGTTTTAGTTATCGTTTGTGTAAGTCGTGTGCATGGCTTACTGGGCCTTTGGCTCATGTTTGTTTCTTGTTGTTTCCTTTTGCAGAACTTGTTGGAACCCCTACTTCGGAAGAACGCTGTCCCCTGGTGTCTCCACATTGCCCCAAAGTTGGTCCGTAAGTGTAACGGACAGCCCGAGTAGAAACAGCCGGCTTGCATGCTACAATACAGCCGCTGTAAACCATAATTTTACCTTCGGGCTGAGCAGTAAATAAAGCGCGTTTGAAGGCCGTCTTTTTCCTTACATGTTGGGGGCTCTACGTTTTGAGAGTTGGAATCCGATACTTGCGCCGTGATTTTCGTGCAGTTTTGCAATATCGTTGCGTTCTTTCGTGATAGTGAACCTGCTCGCGGTCTTTGCGTTGTTGTTGTCTTTCTCTATCGGGTGGGGTCGTAGCGATTTTTCCCCGAGTAGGGGACCGATGATCTCTCCTTTCTGATAATGACCACATGTGTACACATGTCGATTTATGAGGACACACGAGAGGCGTTCCTGAGACATCGCGTTCAGAAACCTGTGGTTGCCGTTGAAGACCTGCGAATCTTGTTATAACCCCATACTTTTTCCTCATCGTTGTCAATAAGCAGGCTTTCTGCGCTAGTCGTGATAAAACGTTAAGTTTTTCGTATAGACAGGAAAGACTTTTGGGTCTGTGTTTGACCAATGCCTTACGACTGCTCAACGGTGTGTGCCAGTTTGGTTGACAACCTGGTGAGAAACTTGCGTTACGATTTCAAAATGTTACGTCCATGTCTTGACTGAAATTCGTTACCATTTTTCCACGCTAGCGGAAAACAATCTGACTGGGCGGAGTTCTCCATCATCCCCGTTTTTAATACGGTCCATGAGAGAAATTTTTACCTTAGGCCGACCCAAACGGTCTACGAAGTCACGGAGAAGATTACAATTCAAAGCCCCCACCTCTCAGGCTGTATCTTCTCTCGCATTATGTTGGCTCACCGAAGCACACTACCATCAGTCGCCGCTGTCCCTTTATACTCAATTTCAAAAAACTACCAGACCATATTCGCCAAACCGAAGTGGCATGCCTTTTCTATTACTATTAGTGTGCTGTTGTCGTAACGTATTCCGCTACATTGGCATTGTGGCAATACTTTTGAACCGATTTTATCCGAAGGGCTATGCTGAATGGGACCTTGTCAGAAAAGCTGGAGGGAGGCTGCTATACGAGAGGTGGATGAACCCATAAGTTTGTGCATCGAATTACTGACCGTGTATGGGTGCCTACTCAGTATAGATATCAGCAGACTTTACACGGTTGACCAACGTTTTCTCCGCCATCTAGCCAATATCAATTGGGTTGTTCGCATGAACAGTCTGGCCGTTCGGAAACGAGTATTCCGGAAAGCCGGGATAGTACGATCGCTTGGTTGAATGATCACGTTGCACAGCCTGAGGTAGTTGGGTCACGTGGTCGGCGTAACGGCTAAGCCCTCGTCCCGTTCAGCATTATCTACCGGAACCATAAAAACTCAGCAAAACTGGGTAGTAGTTCAGCAAAACCGTCGCTACGAGAAGTCAGGGTCCTGGTTTATCCAGTAAACAGAGTGGGTTTATGTATTTAGTCCGACTGGGATAGTTGCAATTCCTCAGGTCGCTTACTAGAAGCACCATCGGATATGTCGTTGTGCCTAAGATAGTGGCATACCTTCATTCACAATATTTTTGCGTACTCTGCCTAACCTCGTTTCTATCTTTACTCTTCTTCCATGTCACTGTTGCGACGAACGACCATCCCAGCCGCTGTACCCTGTGATCGGAGTCGAGGGCTTCTTGAATGAATGAATGAGTTGAACCGAAAACTGAAGTTGACAATCACAGAACATTTCGTCTCGTAATTTATATCATTCCTTCCGCAACATACTCAAAAAAAATGAATAGTCCATCTCACGGAAAAGTAACCTAAGTTGCGCATGTTGCATTTTTCTTTTATCACACTAGTTACTGCTGAGGAAGCTCCACCCTCATCGAACAGTTGGATTATTTCTGGAGATACAATCAAAAGTATTTTGATTTCGACTTTTACTTTTTGAGCCACAGCATGTTGAATCTCAATTTATGCGCACGGTTATCCTTTGCATTTTTAGTTGTTGTTTTCCCATCTACTTCACTAGATGATGCTGAATTTTTCAAAACCATCTAAAGTATATATGCATAGGCTTGCCCTCAATGCTTACTGTAACTTCGGAGCAGATACGTCCTCGATTGAGGTTGAAGACCCTCCGTGTTCTGAGGTTTTGGGTAGTTTTTCCCCTACTACGTACTCGCGATTGGTAGACAGTACCTCCTTGCGCCAACTATATTTATTCTTGTTGACCAAACAAGTCGAAATATATTGGCGACATCGATTGGCGTTTTATTGTCGTGTCGCTGAGGCGTACCTGCGGACCATGGCAGTGAACGGATGGTGCGGTCAGATCCCACTGATGGAGACATTAGCTACTCGCTATTTCACGCTTGAGCCTAGCCCTTCCGCAAATTCGTCGTTCGGGGATCACTTAACCGTGATTTTCTTCGACTTTCCGTGTGATACCCAACATTGTGTCGCATTTGAGACCTGATACAAGCGACGCGAAGAAACGTTCAACTTCGAACTGGCAACGCGAGATGGAGAGACAATGGGTCGTCTACTACTACTTTGAAGAGTGAGCCCAGCAAAAAGTGCCTTCAAGTGAACTACGTTCCGACTGCTGAACGGTAAATCCTGAGCAGTCAAGATGAGATGCAAAATGTGACGACCTTTGGTGATACCCTGCCTGTGCTAAGATAATGGTTTCATTCCCTTCAACTGGCCGGGGGAGAAGAGGCCGAATTTACTGTATATGACAGTCTCTTCAGCCGTCAGTACGAAAGGCTACAGATCGGTTCTTCTGCTGAGGAATAATTCCGATGTCGCCTCTGCAATTCCGGACGTCTAAAGTTTCCTCAAGCTACGCATAGCTTACCCACATCATCTGTCCATTAGCTTAATCGGGAATAGTCGCGTCTGTAATGCCACGAGCGCCAATAAATTCTGAACCCGCTGGGAACTGATTTGGATCCCAGAGAGAGGACTGCTGGAAATCGAGCGCCTTATTCAAAAAAAACAAATGGAAGAAAATACCAACGAACCTTGATGTTGAAGCCACTGGATATACAAGTTCTGAGACCAACGATTCACGTGACACATGGCCAGACACAACAATTCACATAGTGGTGGAGTGATGAAGCACACGTGAAACCGAGGCACCCAACAACAAAGGTTCATCAAAGGGAAGTAATGACGACCAAGCTGCACAAGAACAAGTTTCCACAAGTGAGCGACAACAATATTTAATATTACCTCGCGGTATACATACGCTTACACACAAAGCAACCTCTGCGCAAGCACCCAGTGTTCTGTGACACCACTAGCACTGGCCAGTTCAGGTAGGCCTTAACACACTGGGGACAGTTTTCATTTAAAGTTGGGGCATTGTCACGAATCGTGCTGCTGTGTTATTGGGGCCAGTTTTGAAACGGCTTGTTCCCTTGATGAACTTGAATAAAACAATGAGAAGACGCAATTCATGTGATGTTCTCCGGAGTAACACTTCATAAATTCTGATCACACACGGACATGTAACTATTTTTAAATGTGTCAAATTCCACAGAGCGGAAGTCATGGCATAAGGTATTAAACGAACAGGCACCAAAAATGAAAAATCAAAATTGTGGGAATGATGACTATCAAGGTAATCGCAGTGTCAACACATACTGTTTTTGAACGCACAGTGTGGGGATTGTGATGTTTAATGGCCAAAGCCACAGCAAACTGGAGTGTGCGTTTCCGGTTGCTTCGAAAGATCACCGAGAACGCGTCAGAAACTTTGACTATGTGTCCTGTTTGTATTATGTGCCTTGCAACGGAAGATGTGGGGTGCCGTCCATCGGCATCTATACAGGCTCCTGGCGTTTCTAACTGCGTCTCCAGCCATTTGGTTACGTGCTCCTTGATACGAACAGCTAGTTGTCGGTTTGTCCTTCCTACGTAGCTCATACTGCAGCTACTCGAGTATTTGTATAAACAGTGAGATGTGACAGACGTACACTGTTTGTTCGTAACTGGGGCGACTGGTAGAGTTCTCGTTCGTTGTATTACACACAGCTTTACAGCAGTATAGGTCCTGGGTACAGCCGCTGTTAGACGCTTCCTCGTCATTGCTGACCAGCTGTCCCCTGGAAACGGAAGTTCGAAGTACACTGTCCTTTTCGGTACCGTCGTCGTTTCTGCAGTTGGAATGACGGCTTTGCTGTACTTTTTAATAAGTCGCAGGGGGTACCCGTTGACCTGCAAAGTGTCTGTCATTATGCCAAAATCTAGCTGTAGGTTGTCTTCAGTGCAAACCCTCCGTGCTCTACGGAAAGCGCCCTGACTAGACTTCTCTTATGCTGCACTGGAGAGAAGCTTTCGAAGTGCATGTACTGTCCAGTCCAGGTGGGTCTCCTGTAGACGGATCTCCCTACCGTGCCATCTGGTCTTCGAGTGACTGGAATGTCCAGGTACGGATGGCAGCCGTTAGCTTCGTTCTCTCTCGTTAGTTTTAAGTTTGGGTGAGCCTGGTTCAACTTCGAGAATAACGTATTTGATTCACTCGAGTTCTCAGAGATGGCTAGAATATCATCTACGTAGCGTCCGTACAACACTGGTTTTGACAGGCTTTCGCATAGTGTGGATTCTACTTTGGCCATGAAAATATCCGCTAGAAGTGGACCTAGCGGACTGCCCATTGCAACCCCGTCCACTTGTCGGAAATTATACGTTTGAAAATTAAACCTTACATTATGTGTGCATAAAAGTAATAATGATTTCAGTTCGGTCACTGGGATAGGAAACGAAGCATTGCTGCTTACAATAACTTCGCATATGCTATCAACTGTTTCATGAAGCGGAATGTTAGTAAACAGGGATGTCACGTCAAATGAACACATCAGTGTATCTCGGACATTCAAATAAGCTATAAAATTAACAACTTCGTAAATGTTACTTCGAAAGAACACTGTCCCCCGGTGTCTCCACGTTGTTCAAAGTTGGTTTGCGAGTGTAACGGGCACAGGAAGCCAGAACGCCTGGCTTGCCTGTTACAGTGTTGTAATTAAGCTCGCCGTCGTGTAATTGACGCTATTTGAGTTTTTGACTGGGTAATTTGTCTGCATGACTTGCTGGGACTCCGGTTCATGCTCGTCGGTTTTTGTTACCAATCCTGATTCCCGTTGGGCCCTCGTCCTTCAGAGAATCGCTGATCCTCAGTGCCTCCATTCCGTTTTACATTACAACGTTGTAACATGCCGCCGAGTAAAAGAACATAGGAACAGCCTTTATTTGAAGGACGGGTGCCCAACTGGAATCTCGAATGGTTACAAACACTGACGAGCATCAGCCAGAGGCCCAGCAAGTCATACAGACAACTTACACGGTCAGAAGCTCAAATAGCATAAACCACACGGCAGCGAACTGTATTACGGTGTCAGTCTTTGCAAACCCTATAGAGTAGATGTCGAAAATAAAAAGCAGAAGGATAAACGGTAAGGGAATGAGTGAGGACAGGAGGCGTGATCACCGACATTCCATCAAAAACGTGACAACGTCTAAAACTCGATTCAGGCGGCTGCTCTATCACAAATCTGGACTGGAACTTCTTGACCTTACTTCACTTGCATTTTGGTGTCCCTCGGTGGTTTACCTCTTATAGCCATTTTTAGCATATTTTTCGTAGAACAGCTCTCCATGTCAGCAGCTGACAATCGTTGACGAAGACATGCTTTGAAGTGATGTAGGCTCCGTCCAGGCCACATTTATTCCCTCAGAGGATTATTACTCACTTGAACAGTTTATCCTTTGTGTTCGAAAAATGCGCTTTCAGCGATCGTATAGGAGTATTGCCCAGTCGCTATCAACTGATGGCTTACAGAAGCAACTTGGCCTCGTTCTTGGCGTTGGTTGCAATCCACAAGTGCGGTGTGTCACTTTGATTTTGTTGACTGTCTTTTGGGTCAGCAGCCGCCAGCTTGCTACCGAACAAGTGAATTTTCATTAATCAAGGTATATCGGACCCTAGTCTGGAACCCGTGCATTAATTTCGAACGAATAACAAGAAAACGGTGTCTTTAATTTTTCTGGTATTGTTTTGATTATTCTATAGGGTTATTCGATTCCTTTGAGTACTTCTAAATTTACACCGCGCAAAAATAGCGGAGTGTTCTTACAATACATCCTGTTCTACGGTAGTTTGTGTAGGTGATCACATACTGCTGTGAACAAAATGTAATTAATGATATCGCGTATCATGCACAGGACTGCTGACGAAGATCTTCAGAATTCTCATTCCACCTGAACTAGATTGCATTTAGCTGATGAACAATTCACGAATATTTGCCCGACATTTCCGGCTCTACGCAAATGACACGCACTTCCTTCGCAGCCAAACAAGCTTGCACTCAAGTACCTGAAGGACTCGCGAGCGACCCAACAAATGTTTTGCAGCCGTATATGACAACTGTATCCTGAAAACCTCCGTTAACTGCAGCAAGGTATCGAAAGACGCAACCACTCTGGCTGTTATTAAGTCAGGGTCTGCAGCTTTTGGAGAATCGGATATCACTCAGGACCTTCCAGACTGCCCAGACAGTTCATCCAGATTAAGAGGTAGGCACGATCGGAACCTTTAGAACATACTCTGGTCGAAAATGGAAGTAAGTCCGGTCCGTTTGTTCTCCATCAACCGGTTGGCGAGAAAAGTTGGCTATGAACACGTCGGCAAAACTTGGCTCGCCCGCGTGATGCTTAAAGTTCCAGCAGTGTCTGGGTTGATTCTTTCGGCTATCTACAAACTCCGATCATATTTTGGCGCACCTTGTCATTTCAAAGTTGGAGAGCCAAAGAAGAAAATAATTGGGACGGGAACCCCCCTTCATCATTCAGTGGCGGAACACCATCATCCGCGGAGTCCATGATTTACATGGTGATGTCTCCGAACAAGAACTCAATCATGTGGGTATTCCTTGCATATGCTCTGGAGTTAACTGACGTTCTTTTGAAGCGAAACTTCCTCCTATCTCGACGTCTATCCTCCAAAGAAGGTTGTAGAGGACTGGGACGTTTCTATCTCAAACCGTGCCTATTCTCCACAATAATTAGATCAGAAAACAGGTTAATGGACAACGGCGTTTATTGCAAGTAGACCGGGAAAGCGAGCTGTAAGCAAAGCACAACAGAAGCAAAGCACGACAAACCAGTGGCCAGTGACCAGAAGTTATAATTGTTAATTGTTTACCTTGGGCGGTCGAACAAACGAGAAGATGCAGACATGCAATCAAACAATGTCAATAGTGTCAACAATCAAAATAAATAGCAAGATAGTTTGAATACGTAGCAGACCAAGGGTGTCTCTAGAGAGGTTCCCTCCAGAAGGCTTCAAGCTTGAAAGCCTTCGACAAAAAAAACTAAAAAGGAAATAGAAACGGAGACACTAACTATACCGTGGGTTGAGTGAGGGACAAGCATATTCAAGAACACCTACGTGTGCCACGTTGTAGAAGGTTGGTAACGATGAAGAGGAGTCAGTCTGCTTACAATACCCGGAAGTATCCATGCGTTCCTAGGGTGGTGCTGTCGAAACGGGCTATCCAACCTACCAAAACTCTTGGAGAAAAAGATGGGAGGTAGGCTTTCTCCACTGTTGCAACGACAGACGGGAGTGTGCTCTCTCCCCACTGTGCCGTGCGCGTGACCTGTAATGCAGAAGAAAACTAAGTATATGGCGAGTAAAAATTAGATACAGGCTCACCATGTACACTTCTAGTTTTTGTTGAACTTCACGTCTTGCTGCACACAATGTTTTTGTCGTTTTTTGGGTGTTGCGGTTTTTTGGGTTTCTGAAACGAGAACGTTAGTGGGAGGGGAAAAATTAAGTGTAATAAACAACGTGGATAATGCACGCGACATCCTGATCGCTTGTGGCGCAGGGCAGGTGGTTTAGAGGCGTCCAGCGGAGCAGACGGTGTAGGGGGTGGCTAAACTGATGGTTGAGAGGAAGCTCGAGCAGTGTCTTTGTCTACATAGGCGACTTTCAGACGATCGACGGAAACGGTGTTATGGCGATCATGATGGTCAATCGTGAGGTGCTTTGGCGTTCGTCTAAGCGCTTTGAAGGGGCCCGAGCAAGGAGGTCGAAACAGCTTGTGTACATCGTCACAGCGGACGAGTACATGTGAACAGTTGGCCAAATCCTTGTAAATTTGCACTGGCATATTTTGTTCACGTGAAGCTGTGGGTTGAATTTGCCGCATATATCGAGACAGTGTGAAAGCAAAGGGTGAAGGAACAGAAGATTCCAATGAAGGAGGTGAACCGAATTCACCAGACAGACGCAAGGTAAAGCCATAGGCCAGTTCTGCCAGGGTGCACTGGAGATCAGCCCTCAATGTGTTTCGGATCTTGAGAAGAACGAAGGAAAGTACTCCATTCCATGCCGGATTAGAGGCGGTACAAATCGAAGCTTTGAGTTGCCTGTGAAACTATTCAAGGACGGATGTATGCCGTGGTACCAATGCGTCGGCATCCGAGAAAGTTCTTCAAAGCATCGAATGTTGGCGATTCGAAATGCGAATCGCAATCCGTCCCAGTGGTTGTAGGGCATCCGTATTTGACCACAGAACGCTCCAAGAAGGCGTTCACGACAGCTTCGGAGAAGCAATTCCTCAGTGGAATGGCATCCGGCCATCTTGAAAATCGGTCAACACATGCTGAAATGTAAACAAGCCACATGAAGGCGGCAAAGGTCGAACTAACTCTAAGCGGACGTGTGAAAACCTAGCATCTGGTAGACCGAATAAGGAAGCCGGGCATCGTGTGTGCACTTTGGAACGGTAGCAATGTAAGCAGGTGCTTGTTTAACTGCGAACGTCTGAGTTTATCTTAGGCCAAACAAATCGATCGGTTATTAGCTCAGCTGTGGCTGCGAGAGAATGTGAAGCTGCTTGAATATAGCACGCCGGTACGCTTTTGGTAATACAGGTCTCGGAATACCCGTAGTCATATCGCAAAGAATGGGTTTATCTGCATTAGGCGGCGGAACCGCGCGCAGCGTCAAGGATTAGCGTTGCAAGGCAGTTTGGAAATAACTCTCTCGCGCCTGGGCCGCAGCTAGGTCACTGAGGGCAACAGAAGTAGGCGAGACTAGAGTTGCGTGGACGTGTGAAAGCACGTCAGTGACAGGGCTGAAAGCACCTGAAACATGCCGTACGTCGCAATTAAACTGCGAAACATAGTCCAGGTGTCGGATCTCCCCGGGTGAGTACCTGTATTTTGAAGCGGTAAGCGCGTGTAACAAAAATTTGTGATCCGTAAGCACAACGAGGGGATGGCCATCAAGTGCATGCCGGAAGTGGCGGAAACAAAGGTAAATTGTAAGCACTTCTCTCTCAACCGTGCTATATCAAGATTCGGAAGGTAAAAAGCGTTTCGAAAAGAAACTGTTACGGAGGCGTTCCCGTTGTTGCAGACAGTCGACGTGCTTCCGTACTAACGCCTGCTTATTGGCCCTACCAGCCGTTTGTGGTCTGGTTAAGTTGAATCAATAAGTTTATGCTTTCTGATTGGTTGTTTGCCAGACTCGTCATGCTTTTGGGTAACATGTCACATTCGTTTTGGTCACCCACTGAGTGGCGGAATTTCAGTGTACGCTCTCGAGTCTCGTGTTCTGATTCCGCACGGCTGGAAGGGTTTTAGCAGAAACCTCAGGCTCGCCAATGGTCGTTGACAGATTATTGTAAAACGGCGCCGACGGTTACGTCCGAGACATCAGTAAAAAGAGAATGGGGGTTTGAGTGTCTGGATGAGCTAAAAGAGCATCATTAGTTATGGTCTTTTTAAGCCCGATAAAGGCCTTGCGCGCCGCCTCCGTAAAACTGAATTTACGTGTACCGCCTCTGAGTAAGTCCGTGAGAGGTTGCAGAAGTTGCTCATAATGAGGGATGAACCGGCGATTGTAATTTACTAGGCCGTCAAAACGTCGAAGTTGGGTGAAAGAGGTTGGCCCAGAAAAATAGTTGACATCACCTACCTTTGTTGGTAAAACCTGGATGCCAGAAGCTGAAATAATGTGGCCTAAATATTCTATGCTACACTTCCCAAGTTCACACTTAGCTGCACAAACGGTTACCCCGTGTTGAGCTAACCTGGCGAACAAGGAACGTAGATGTTGCAAATACTCTTCCTTGGGAGAACTGGCCAATTTTATGTCGTTTAATTAGCAGTAGACGAAATCCAGGCCTCTGCATACTGCGTGAATGAAACGCTGGACAGTTTGTGCAGCGTGTGTAAGGCGAAGTTGCATTCGAAGGGATTCGAACAGGTCAAAAGGCGAGATGACAGCCGTTTTGGGGTTTTTCGCCTCCTGTACTTGGATCTGGTGATAAACACTGACCAGATCGATCCTGTTGAACAGAGTTTTGCTAGAAAGGCAAGCTATCGGATCCTGGATGTGAGGGATAGGATACCTATCAGGGATTGTGACCTTGTTGAGGCTGCGACATTCGCCACAAGTGCGCCAGATGGAGTGGGGAAGCCCCGAGACTTTTAAGTTTGTCCGGGGCCAGACCTCTTGGCCTACACGACACCGGTGTACCTTTGGTCTTAACATGGTGCGTGCAAGTAAAAGTGACCAGGAGTGGCTCGTTCGTGAAATGAACGAGCTGTGGAAAATCCTAGAATAGATACGTGTGAGGTTTGGGAGTCTCAGGTTGAAGGATAAGAGAACTGATGGCCTCTGTGCATGTTTGGGTGCCGTTGACGCTAAGCTTTGTACGGGAATCCATCAGTTTTTGTCTTCGGGTATCGACCATGAGGTCGAAATCCTGAAGACAACCTATTCCTAAAATAGTGAATGGCACGGCCGCAATTACGAAAACCCGGCGAAGTGTTCACCGGAGACCAAAGTCAGGCGTGAGTGAGCGTTGACCGTAGGTGGAAATAGACGTGCCGTTAACGGCACGAAGCGTAGGCAAAGAGGTAGTGTTCGCCTCGCCGGGTCGCGGAGAGTCACGCTGACTTCCATCCCAGTATCGACCAGGAACGTGACCCTTGAACTTAAATCAGTAATATGAAAGTGGCGAATGCTAAGGAGGGTGCTGATCATGCTTGTCGCCAATACGAACCGGCTTGAGCGTTTCCCATGATTGAAGTATTTACATTGGGTGACACAAAACCCCGCCCGATTGCCAAATTTGTTATGATACCAGCACAGTTCACCCGACGTCTGAGGGCATATGTGCAGAGATTTACTCCGGCGTCGACGGGAAGATGAACGTGTCCTGAGGCGGCAACATCTCGTAGGAGGGCTGCAATATCTGCCCAAACAGTGTGCCGATCGTCTGGCGGTGGCAGCAGGATGATCCCTGTGGTGCCAAAAGTCAGGACTTTTAGAGTCAATACTGTGCGGTTCGTCACCGCTGTGAGTAAGGCAGACGGACCGGTGCATTATACGGTCTTTTATTTCGTTTGCGAGTTGTGCGGCATCTACCCAGGAAGGTGACTTGGCGGCTATGAGGGTAGCTTGTGTGTTCGCCGGGAGATATTGCATGCATAACTACTTGAGGAGTGACTCATTCATATACGAGGGACC